>VZRN01003864.1:0-10524 GCA_013397935.1 Dasyornis broadbenti | reverse complement strand
AAAAAAAAAATCTTCATTTTAATTTTCCCAGCTCAGACGCTGCTCCGATAGTTATTTGCTCAGCACACAGGGATGTGCCAGCCGGCTTTCCGGAGTCGGTGGGGCTCGAGCTCACCCCTCTATGCAGCCCCACGTTTCACTTTTCGCCCACCGCCTCACGTCGTGCCGGTCCGGTGCTCACTCCCAGTACTGCACTGTGAGTTATCCCCTAGCAACAGCCACATCTCTGGCTTCTCCGGTTCTATCAGTTACTGCTGCATGTCTGGAATACTCTGAATTGAAAAGACTCGAGGCGTGCAGCAGCAAAGCGAAGAGCACGGAGACATCTCAAACCCCATCTAAGTGCTGGGCAGAGTCGGGCATCTTTAGGTTTAATTTATGCTGGCCTCGTCTCAGATGCTTTTAAACAACCCCGCAAAGGCGCTATTTGCTTGCCCCGGTTACAAGGCTTACCTCAGGTTTCTGCTCACACCCAGCTGCCGCCCATGAAATTACTTATCAACCTTGTCTCTAACAAAGCGACCTGGAGCCAGCCATCACCTCAGAGCGGCAACAGCTGAGCACCGCCTTTACTGAGGGACAGGCGCAGCAAACAGCTTTGCACTTCTGGGACTCGCGATACGCCTTTCACTCAGGGAGCAGTCAACTGCTTTACAGGAAAATTTACATTCCTGAAGCAAAACTCAGGGCTTCGCCAAATAGCTCACCTTGCTGTGAGACTCACGACCATCTGTCCCTCCTGATTGGAAGCGCCCTCCTGCTCCTCATCCCCGCCTGACACGGGCACTCCCGCACTGCTTCCCACCCCTTCCCTCCCCTCGCCGCTGCTTACCTCCTCCTCCTCCTTTCTCAGGCAGAGAGCCGCGGAGCACTGTCCAGGGAGGCTTTCCGGAGCATCATGTTACCTCAAAAAAGTGTTCTTTGCCATGTAAAAAGCGACATGAGGACAAAATGACCACCCTCGTCAGCTCGTGCTGGGACGATTACCCCCCGCGCTGAGCCATCAGGCACCGGACATTTTGTTGTCCACTCACTTCCACCGAGTCTCCTCACACTCAGTTTCAGGTCTTTTCAGATGTAATAGTTCCCAGCTTTGGAAAACGTCCACAAAATGTCAAGGGAAAGCAGTGTGAGCTCATGAAGATGCTTGACACTGGCCGGCAGATATTGGGGAGGCTTCCAGGGCTGCCACCAGCCCCACAAGAACATCCTCCTGCAGCTGCAGTCTCCATCTCAGGGTTGTGCTTCCACATAGCCTTTTGGGTAAATTTTTATGTAAATTTCTCAGAAGTCTGTTCTTTTATTTATTATGCTCCAACAAAGTGAGCTAGCTGATAATTTAGATACCTCCTTTGAGATGCCAGTGGTGAGCCGTGAGTTTTCGCTGTCTGTGTCTTTACGGCTGTTACTGTCTCTGTGTGTGCTGAAAACTTTCATTGTCTGCTTTGCTAATGGTTTTAACCTGTGTCCTATCTTGCTCCAATACTCTATCTCATTCCTTTCATTCATGAAAATCCAATTCCTTGTTTGGTGTGTGGAATACTGTGCCGGTACAACATCTTGTGGTTGTGGGACCCTTGAGTGCATAACTGTAAAAACAAAAACAATTTTGAGTCAGTCACAGCTCCGATATCCACTGTGTGAAAAGTGTTGTTTGCAGGGGTTGAGAGCTGATGAAAGCAGGATTCATGTTCTTGTTGTCATCAAAACACTAGAGAGTTTGTGTTGGTGGTTCAGGGTGACAGAATGCAGGTGGACAGCTCCAGGATTGCATCATAGCTACAGGAGGGAGTTCCTAACCTTAGATTGGGAACAGCCGGACCCAAAAGAATATTTGCAAGATAATTCAGTACCCTGGTCAATAGTATGTTTAACTTACAGAATTCACAGATGTGAGTCCTGGACTTTGTGTGAGTGTGTGCCTTGAAGCCAAAGGTGGTATTGTACCTCATCCCAGAGAAAACCTGGATGCCCAAGTTGTGTAGAAAAGGCAAGAGATCATCATAGAGAAGTAAAAATTGTAAACACTTCCTTTTCAGTTAATGTTTGTCAATCAGTTACTTACATAGAATCAAATTTTGCAGGACCCAATCCTGGTTATTTTAACACCACCAGCAATGGGACCAAAATTGTTCCCCTACCATGGGTCTGGTTCAACATAACTTTACTTGTCCCCTCACAATAATGGCATAACTATTTGTACGCCAGACATACTAACAACCCCTTAATAAGGATTACAGTGAGTTGTAATTTGCCAGATGGTTATTGGTGGTTGTGCAGAAATGGAATAGCCCATAAGCAATTACCTGGAAATTGGACAGGACAATGTACCATGGGTATCTTGTCCCGCATATTCAGATGATAAATCACACTAGTTCAATTACAGATATTGTTGGAGAAATTTAGAAAAGAGTTTGAAAAATTTGATTAAGTCATAGTGTACTGTCCAACCCTCTAATTAANGGTTGTGCAGAAATGGAATAGCCCATAAGCAATTACCTGGAAATTGGACAGGACAATGTACCATGGGTATCTTGTCCCGCATATTCAGATGATAAATCACACTAGTTCAATTACAGATATTGTTGGAGAAATTTAGAAAAGAGTTTGAAAAATTTGATTAAGTCATAGTGTACTGTCCAACCCTCTAATTAAATATAACACAGGTTTTCATAGCTTCATCAGGGCCTTATAATTTCCTCTAGGAATAGCACAGTTAGAAATGGCAATAGTGAACATCTCAGCAGAAGTGGAAATAATTGCAAATACAACAACAGATGCCAATGGACGGTTGCAAACAGAAGTAAATTCCCTAAAAGAAGTGGTACTTCAAAATCGAATGGTATTGGATATGAATACAGCACAAATGGGAGGAGTTTGTACACTAGTAAATATTAGTTGTTGTACGTATGTAGATCAATCTGGACAAACAGCAACAGATACACATACAATCTGGCAACATGCAAGGGTACTTCAAGAAGTTACAAAAGATGATACTTCTTGAACAACCCGCTTAGGAGAAACACTTATGTCTTGGCTCCCAAATTTCAATTGGCTAAAACAGTTATTCATGGGAATTTTAGTTTTAAGAATAATTATTCTCTGTACCTGTGTATTCAGTCAATGCTTTCTGTGGTGTTGCAGATGAGCTACAACTTTTTATGATTACTGGAAAAGTTACCAGCTGAGGCATAGAGTAGAAAGAAGAACATCTTTTCAAGGAATGCACGCAGAGACCACAATGTAACTTTTGAAAGAATTCACAAAGGAGTAAAGAAAGGGAGGATTTGATGCTTATATAATTTAGGCCAAAGTTCTAATATGCTTATCAGCTTGAGTTATAAGATACCTATATAACCTGGATCATACCTATATATATACCAATATCACTTGAATCATAACTTTCTATACTAATAAAACCTGAATTATAACTTCCTATACAATGTAATGGCTATTAAATAGTTAACTAGGTGCTTCAAGCTGAATAGAATAAAGAAAAAGAGGGGATAAAAAAACCAAAAAAGAACTCTCCAGGTGGATAGTTTCAGAAATGGACAAGTGCTAATGAGAAATTGGCAAAGTGAAGCCAATTAGCCACAAAACGAAGAATCTAAACCCGTTAGAACTGGGAAGACTAAGGAACACCATAACTGTGCATGCTCTGAAGACAAAGTTGAAAAGTTCAGGTGCAAGGAAGACCTTGAGCCTTTATCATAGGGAGACCCTCAAGACCACCGAATTGGAGAGATGCAAGTGCAGTGCAAAGAATCACCTAATAACCATGACATCATGTTCTCTATATTAGTTCATGATGATATTGTAGTGACATAGTAATATTTAGCATTACGTTCTGTACAATTACTTATTATAATAATAATGACTTAATTATGGTTAATTTCTGTATAATTATTTTCTCAGCACTTGACAAGGGTGAGTGAGTTAGGTGGAGAAATCCCTCTCACTTCCAGTGCTGCAATAAACAAATACCTGCTCTATAGCCACCGGTCTATGGGGTTTTATTTCCAGCCTATCTTTTGGGCATCAGTTCCAAACACAATACTTGGGCATAAAGATACTGATCCTGAAGGGCCTCAAATCGCTCATTACCTGTGTGCCAGGAAAATTACTCCACAAACGCCAGAGGTTTATGTCCGAAAAAGAGACAGAGGAGTCCTATAACTTTACTCAAATAAAGGGAGAGGTTTCACTGGGGCACATGCCCATGGGATATTCTCTCTCAAGGTTTTGGAGGGCAAACCCCCTTTTACCCTAAACTGCTGGCCACATGTTGCCCTCTTGCTTTCCCCATTGGCTGAGGTACTAGGAAGGTACAGCCTTCCCGAACCACCTACCACATATTCTCCCTTGAACCTGTCATTTTACACCAAAGTTCAGGTGCAGACCCACTTGTCAGTCTCAGGAGTCAGGCCGGCTGGACTCTGTAACAAACTTGCTGCTTGAAGTCAACAGAGACGTCAAGGTCCATTTCAAAGACATTCACACCCATACCCTCACCCACAGAATTTTTTGTAAAGACATAAGCACACATCTTTCCCATCATGTGGAAAAGTACAAAGTCAGCTTATTCTGTATTCAAATGACTTCAGCAAATGACAGAGAAAGTCTGTGAGAAACAAAGGTGTTATGTCCCCATCTGAGCTTTTTTCATAATGGACTGAGACAGTAAGATAAGTATAGACAGGCTGTATTTCTGTATATTAAATTTCTGTATGTTACTAGAAGTCTAAGGAGGTCAGTTAGTAGAAGAACCTGCAAAACTAAGGGAAGGTTGTGATGTAGGTGATAATATTTTTCTCTGAAATCTTTAATGCAATAAACTCCAAAAGAATATAGAATGTGCTCTCTAATTTTTTTCATGGGTTTTCAGCATGCTTGATAAGGGGTTAGAGTAGTTATAATGTTTAGAAATGTAACTGGTTCACTCACGTCCATGCTTAGTTTAATTTTTTGCATTTAAAATCTGAGAACACTGTATACAAATTAACTGTTATCCCAAAAATATATAAAAATGTATCATAGGAAATTATTCTTTCCTAAGTTGCCATTCAAGATCACAGTGTGAGTGGATGAGAGGTAAAAATATTCTCTGAGTATATATTCTTAAGAGCCCAGATCAATCAGGGAGTTCAGCCACTACTGACATCAAAGATAGTTAAATCTTTTTACATCAGGAGAAAGTTTAATCCCTTAACTTGAAACTACACACCAAATGCTCAAGAGTAATCGCTGGAAAAAGTACGAATAATCAGGCTGTGAACTTGGATGCCCTGCTTTCCTACAGCTTTCTCCAGCATAACGGGAATATCTCTATTTTTTTGTTCATACCTTAGATTTGGAAAGAGCAATTCCAAAGCTAACTGCTGCCATGGGTGTCATGGTATAGCATCCACATTACCCAGTTCTTCCCACAGACATTATTATCATGCTGTGGAAGCCGAAAAGGCAAAGGAGATGATGGCCAGGATCCATCATAAATCCTGGGGACTGTCAGAGTATACACTCTAGTATTTAGAATTTTTATAAGTTTCAGCTACTTAGTATCATGGCAGACAGTTGTCAACTAGTTGGGTATTTGGTTTTGTCAAATCTCGTATCTCACTGAGGAAAGACTTCTCACAGAAGCAAAAATAATGTTGGCCTTATTAGGATAACCTGAGTCAGTCCTTTTCCCTGTGATTTGGGGAAGTGCATCATTGCAGAAGCTCCTCTCAAACTCCTTCTCATAAGTTTTTTCTTAAGACATTTTTCCATGTTGGTATGATGCAATATTAAATTAAAGCAGTAAGAAGGAGTAGAATCTTTCCTCCTGCGTTGGGAATTGTTTTCAGTCTTCACCTATTCATCCTGAGCCTGGTAATCCCTCCTGCCCTCATTGTCAAAGATAGACACGAAATTGGAGCGTGCTATGCTCAGCCTGTGCACCCAGCTCTTCTTCCCAGAGAAGAGATGTATGGGAACTGATGATATGCACTGAGTGCCACTCGCACATGGAAGTTTAGAGGTGCCAGGTGTTCTCTTAATTCCAGAACCGTTGTCACAGACATACTGTATCACCTTCATTGCACTGCCAGTTGGCACAGCTGTCTTACAATAGAACGTAAATGAAATTTCAATGATCTGTTTGAAATCAAATGTAGCAAGTACAGGCAATTGTTCCTGCTGGCTGTGTCCCAATTACCTTTACATTTGAGGTAACCTAACACATCAAGAATCGTCGTTTTATTGATCCATAGGAAAAGTATAACTTCAAGGAATAGTTTTGAAAAATTGATCTACATAAAATGAAGAGCTGACACCTTACTTGAATGCAGGTAGTCTGTGTGGGTAGAGCTCTCAGCACACCATATCCCATGCCATTTTTATTTGCAGTGTCAGTACCACTAATATAGATCATTTTCCATTTACAGAGATCCAGCTGCATTGGACTCCCAAGGAAGTTTGTACTAATGCCTGTTTTTCCAATGTGGTAAACTGACATACAACTAGATAAACTCACTTGTCTATAATTATCAAGAACAAAGCAGCAGCAACTTTTCTTTTGTACCAGCCTATCACTTCAGCAGCAGCAGCCCAGTTGTGATATTTCTTCCACTGGTGTCTGACATGGTTGCCACGCAGACAATGACAATTCTACATTTTCATTCATTCTGTAGTTCCAATCAGTATTACCAGAGAGAGCCTCAGGAACATTGCTTGAAGATCTCCTCCTCACTACAGTGCTTATTTTTTTTATGGTACAGTAGTTATCTCAACTCAGGCAGCATTCCTCACTGGAGAGGAATGTACATAGATAGTGACACCTCAGTATTTTCTACAAGCTTCCATTCAGATTGGATCATCCCTTTGTTTAATATCCCTCTGTCGATCATGACACTGTTTATTTACACAGAAATCTAGGGAAAGAAATAGTACTGATGAAAAAGCAGGCATGATAAATTGGGCTTTTAAAAGTGCAGTGAAAAACGAAGAGGACGAAGATTCGGGTTATGTGCTGGTTTTGACTGGAGGAAATTTAGTTTTCTTCACCGTGGCTAGTATGGGGCTGTGTTTTGGATTTTGCTGAACACAGCAATGATAATAAAGATGTTTTTGTTATTGCAGAGAAGGGCTTACATAGAGCGAAGGCCTTTTCTGCTTTTCATACTGCCACACTGGCAGGGAGGCTGGGGGTAGCATGGGAAGCTGAGAGGAGACACAGCCAGGACAAGTGACTCAACTGACCAAAGAGATATCTTCCAGACCATATGACATCATACTTAGTATATAAATTGGGGAAGAAGGAAGAAGGAAGAATCATCCTAGAGGAACCCCCTGCCACATAGTGAGCCATTGAATTACCCTATAAGGACTCCCTGCCACATAATGAGACACTGATTCAGCCTATAGGGACCACTGTCCGCCACATAGTGAGCTACTAAATCACCCTATAGAGACCTCCTGCCACATAGGGAATAATTTAAATACCCTACAGGAACCCCCCTGCCACACAGTAAGCCATTACCCTATAGGGACCCCCTGCCACATAATGAGATATTGATTCACCCTACAGGGAGCCCTCTGCCACATAGTGAGCCGCTGATTCACCCTATAGGGACTCCCTGCCCCATAGTGAGCCATTGATTCACTCTGTAGGGTACCCCCTAGTGAGACATTGTGAGACATTGAATCAGCGTATAGGGACCCCCTGCCAGATTGTGAGCCATTTTTCACCCTTTGTTGGGTTGTTTTTTACAGTAGGTGCGAGTTAGATGTTAAGCAAAGAGGTTCTAAAAGAAAGAGACCATCCTGCAATTGCCTTTTGTTCTGCAGCCTAGAAACAGCACAGCCAACAATGAAAGGATTCCACTTCCTTCCGTTCTAGATGCAGGATCACATTCTGTCAGTCTTCAAGAGCCAGGATTCACCAGGGAGTTTTTCCACGAACTGCTGCTGGCACACGAATGGGGCCGGGCCAGAAAAGCGCTTGGCTTTTACCACGGCTGTGTCAGCGCTCATGGAAACAACCACACGATGCCGCTGTCGTCTCGCAAATAAAGGAAACGCACCGAGCCCGGCTCGAAACCATCTCGAGTCCACAGCCAAGTTGGAAACGTCCCTGCTCTCAAATCAACTGTGTCAGCACAAAGAGATTGCTCTGATCTTCCCCTCCCAAGCGCAAACTCCTTTTTGCACCACACTCAAACAGCAATACGAACTCCTTTGCCCTAACAAATCTTTTCACTCTCGCAGAGTCTGGCTACAAACCTGAAAACGTGGCAAAAACAGAGCTCGCAAATATGCCAACTGAAAAAGCTCTTGCTGCCTACAACTGCAACTACACCCATCGAACTACCAGCACACACCCTGCTATTGGCATTTTCCTTCTCAGCTCTTGGTACCATCCTAAGCCTTCAGTCTCGCTGAGTCAGCATCCAGTCAGGCACTGCTCACGCACGAAAGGGACCAGGACAAAAAGTTCAACAGCTTGGCACTTGCATTCCCACTGACAGTTCAAGAGCTCTAAGCCAGAGACCTGCCTATTGGCAAAAGCCTTTAAATTCACTAGGACCAACCAATGTGCACATCCAAACTTGTTTCCTTTGTCAAAGAGAGGACTTAAAAGCCCATCTCCAAAGAAATGGCATCCCCTCCTCCAAAACACAAAACATCCTGTGACAGGGTGTTCCACCTCCATCTTTCACCCACAAAGTTGATGCACTGATAGCCCAGGCCTAGTCAGTGGTCAGAGACAACGACCTGGCAAAAGATTATCCCTTGGTGCCTGAGAGTCTGAATCCTGACCAAGAAATCAACACCTTGGTATGGAAAAACAGATGTGGAAAGAGATGAAAAGAATGAGTAAGTGACCGAAAGACACACTTTTACACTATAAAAGGCACATGAAGTATCAAAGAGGCAGAAGTGTCCTGCACACACCGTGGAAACATCCAAGGAGCTTTTCCCCAGACTTGGATGCAGGTCTGTGGTAACTTCTTCGAAGATTGAGAGAGGATTCTAGTGTATAGTCCATCACCAAACTGGAGTTGGTAAGATATATTGGTTTCCTAAATTGTATTACTTCTTTTGAAGCATAGAGTTTACACTTTGTGGTATTAGGATTTTAGTTAAAAAGCTAGTTTGCTGAAATTACCATTGAAAATATTTGCAAGAACCACCATTTTATTATGCAAACATGAAACACAGGAGCAGCTTCATCTTATTCTCATTTGAGTCACTGGAAGTTTTGCTATTTGCTGAAACAGGAAACAAATCAAACACAAGAAGCTTCATAGCCTAAGCTCACTGACCATTGTGCAAATAGCACTTGATTACTACAAGGTACCATTGCAACATACAGGAAAATGGAAGTCTCTGTGCAGGAAAATTGAAGTCTTTTTCTTCACAGGGACAGAAAAACCTTCCAGCACAGATACCCGGGGAGTAATCCATCATGCCTCGGTATTCCACTGCTGGCCAAAGAGCTACGCAATGGCTCTCTGTGTCCATGATACTCTCAGGGCTCAAGGCCCCACACAGCTCCGCACCTTACAGACACACAAGTAAAGCTCACCGAAAATGCAGATCTCCTGACAACTCACTGAAACCAGTGACTCTATACAGCTATGAGTTCACAGCATCAGGCAGGGCAATTCTGTCCACAGATAGGTTTGGTTTTAATGAATCCAGAACAAAGTTGCATTTCTATAGTCTTTGGCTCTACTAAGACATTTTATGTAACAGCAAGAATAAATTTCTTTAGACAATGATAAATAACAGTGGGAATAATGTACATTTTGCTGCTATCTTCCGTCAAAGAAATGCTAATCAAATACCTTATCAACTATTACTGTGAAGACACCCTGCCAGAATGGTAGAGACATTTTGAACCTTTAAAAGACATTTGAACCATGTGTCTTGGTCAATTTATATGAAGATCCCTTCCTTCAGCAGAATTTTTAGGCACTGTTAGCCCACGTTGCTGAACTGAATCTAGTACAAAAGGAGTGAAGATAGGAACGGTTCCCTTTTAATTTGAATGGTGATGAAAATGTGAATCAAATAAAAATTTATAGCAGCAGGAATGTAAGAACTGACAAGTTAGCTATCTCTGGCCTGCCTTAGCTCACAAACACCGACCGCGTTACAAACAGTTCGTACTCGTGAGAATCTTAGCATGGACAACAACTCGTACCTGTGAGAGAATTAGTATAGACAGAAGCAAGAAGACAAACAACGAGCTAAACAACAGAAGAAGGAATCTACACCTGCAAGAGGGAGGTTGTTTTCTGCAAGGATATGTGCTAGGAATAGCTGACCAATAGTGTTGTAATGTAATAAGTTAGGAGCCAANTGTAATAAGTTAGGAGCCAATGAACATGTAATGTGAATGCTAAGAAATAGTATAAAAGGTTTTGTAGTAATAAAGGTGGTTCTTCTTTTGCCTGGAGCTGTTGACCTGTGTCTATTTGTGAGTGTTGTGCCCATCTCAGCTGCGATACAGGAAGATTTTATATGTAGCTAGCA
>VZRN01003863.1:121437-194776 GCA_013397935.1 Dasyornis broadbenti | reverse complement strand
GGCCTCACCACGGCCTGCAGAGGCTGCAGAGCTCCGGCGCCTGGAGCTCCCCCTCCCCCTCCTTCTCCACTGACCTTGGTCTCTCCATGTTGTTTTCCCTCACATACTCTCACCTACTCCTCCTCCTCTGGCTAAGGAAAAGTGCGTGCACCCATTGTTTTGATTTCTTCTTATCATATTTCCTCAAATATGTTTTTCACAGAGGCGTAGCCAACATCTCTAATTGGCCCAGGCTTGGCCAGCAGCATGTCCATCACCTCAGAGCTGGACATGGTGAAGGCTTCGAGAAGCTTCACCGAGGAGCCATCTTTGTGGGCCCCCCCCTCATTAGAAAAACCTGGGCTGAGCTAAACCACGACATTCAGGTAAACAGGGATGTTTAGCAGTTTTTCCCAAGAAATTTCTACTTTTTCATGCATTTCTTTGCACACCTCTGGTAGCCTCAATCAGACTATAAGCGATGATGATTATGATTTCCCAGGAATAAGGAGTTTTAGAATGAAGTTTTAGAGGTTTTCAATATCCATCCTGGCCTCCCTGCTGCAGTAAAAAAGAAACAAATCTATCATGACTTCTAGGATGATTTATGTATCTTGTAAGAGAAAAATTTTTTCACTTGTCCAAAGATGTGACAATGCCTGAACAAAACATGGGTTTCTTGTCTCCCAGGTATCTGTGTAGCACAGTTATTTTTATTACTGGGATCTGTGCTCTCCATCTGATAACCTGGTAGCAATGGAGGGTATAATGCTGTGTGGGAATGATCATTTGGCTGTGATGCACTGTCAGGGAGCGTAATCTTACAAGCATATAAAAATACAGCTGCACACTGGAGCATGTGCCCTTTCCTGGGGGAGTGTCTGGGTGGGTGGGATGTGGTGGGAGAGCAGAAATATGGGAGCGCTCAGTTGTACGCAAAGTCAGGTAATGTTCATTAAACACTGGCATAGTTTAAGGTCTGAGGAAATGTCTTTTGTCTTTGTCTAGTAGTTTGTCTCTTGGGAAATTACTGGATTTTTCATGTCTTTTGTGGATTTTTCATAGTGTCATTATATGCTAATGGACAGTTGGTGCTCTGATGAGGAATGTGGTCTCTACTCACTCCCAGGAAAGCTCCTAAATGGAGGCTTACACAGAGCTGTGCTTGTTGCCCTGGACCCACCTAGAGTGCCTCAGAGCCAGAGAGTCATTAGAATGATCTATCAGAAACCTTCTGTCCATGCTATACAATCACACAAACAAATTCAGCTGAATGTTGATGAGGTTCTGCAGGGCAAAATGCTTTTGGAAAGTATGAACTTCTTGTTATTTCCCAGTCAGAATACACTTCATTCCTCCATGTGAAAACAGATCCAGATGGCTGCCTTATAAAATATCACTAATAAGAATGATGCCATGGGTTTATTATTTTGGACCCCAGCAACTACCCTAATAAAGATACTAAGAGCAGGTGTTTACTATGCTTGGCAGATTATAACCACAAATATAGGCTTTGCATCATCCTGAAGAGGATAGAAGTGAGGTTTGTTGTACTTTAGTCTTGAGCTCTACTTTTTCCCCCTTTTACTCTGATGACTGAAGTTCAGGTCTCAATTGTTGTGTAAATTTCATTTATACACGTGTTTCAGGATTTTTTTCTGTTAAACTGTAATCTCGTGATCCTCAAATCATTAAACTGTGATCTCTTGTTCTCAAATCATTAAACTAGCTGGGCCACTCAAAGACTCTTTCTGCTAACACAAACAGGTAAGTCCTCTTATTTCACAGACTGTTCTACCCAGCTGCCATGTGTGTGAGTGCCTGCAAGTTCTGATTATTCCTTGCTAAAGATATGCCAATGTTGACCATATTTCCCAAGATAGAAATAGCCTCAGTTCCTGTTTCCACATTGCAAACTCAGAGAACGGTAAGATGCTTTATGTTTGAGTTGTTGCAAACTGTCACCAGACACCCATTTCTTTCCCATTTATTCTGTATTCATAGTTAAGAAATGAAGAAGCCTCCCCTTTATATAATGGAAACAACAAACAATACATGATGCATATTTGTATTTCTTCACATTGCTTCCCAAACATCAGATGCACTTGTATAAATTGGCCTAGAGTCTAAAACCATGGTGATCAGCAACTAAAACAACCCCAAGAAAGAGGCATAAAGGTAAAAAATCCCCAAAACACCAAATACAAACCACTACATGGAACAACAACACAGCAATTTTAGTTAAAATGTTTGGGAATGTTAATCTGGTAAAATGCCCAGTGGTGAGACATTCTCCAGTACCTAAGTCTATGATTTACTTGAATATAATTTACTGAAATTATTAATCCAACACATGGTCACCATAAATTTTAATTTCTGCTGTATCATTCCTTGCCTATTATGCACTGGGATGATGCAGTCATTCAGGATGGATGCATAGTTCTAACCTAGAGTTTTACTGTGCTGAACAGCATGTACAAATGTCTTAAGGTTGCAGTATTATGGAAGCCCAAAGAAACAGTTTCCTTCATTTTTATTTTATTTAAAGATTGCATATTAAAAGTAATTTTTAAAAATCTAAACTTTATAACCTGTGACAGCAGCAAGTCCTGTAATTCATAACTAGCTACTTAAAAAACTGCAGCACAATATAAAGGATTTAAAACAAGAATGAGGAGAAAGAGGTAGAAGGAAAAATATCATTTCACTTATAAATGCTGTGCTTGAAATGTGGGGTTTGAGTTTGATCCTTTTATTCAAGGGTGGTGGTAGATCTTTCAGGAATGTCTTGGTTTGCATTTCATATAAGTTGTATTGGAGGATGGTAAAATTCATATGAGCGCTGAGCCATCTGCTGCTTAATGTTTGGGAATCCTAAAACATCAGGACACTGCGAATGCTGCAATATAAAAGGACATGTTAGTGACTAGAAAATCCCTTTGGCTAACATCAGCAGAACACTGCTGTTCTCTCTGATAATCTGTGCTATTGCTGTCAAAGAGGGCATTCCCTCCCTGCCTGCCCCCTGCCCCAGCTTGCAGCAAAATGACAGAGCAGATGTGTAAACCTTGATGCAGACGTAGAGAACAAAATTCACAGAAGACTGCAAAGCCTTCATTGATGAAGTCCAGGGCTCCTGGTAATTAATTACCAACTACAGCCTGAGAAGTTCCTCAGAGAGAGATTTAGACACATCTTTCCAATTGAAAATGGCTCTAAGGGTAACTGGTACAGCTTATTCTGCACTGAAACACTGAAGTATTGTAATCTGTAAAAATGATCAGCAACAACGTGCCTCCATCTTCAGGTTCACTATCAGTATCCTAGCAAAGCTGATGGCATCTGTCCTCACCACTTTCCCATTTGTTATACTAAAAACTAAAACTAACATTTACAGTCTATGTAAAATAAGGACAGTCAAAAAATGAAGCATGTGCTGCATCATTAGAACATGAGAACAAACCTCAGGGTTTGAATTTCTTCTGTTACATGCTTTTTATATTCAGAGCAAGTAACACTTAAAATAACTGCTAGCAAATGACAATTAAAGGAAAACATGAATGTAATTCTCCAGACTCTGTAAGTTACAAACATCTAGAACTTTCAAGAAGGGTAGTCTCCACACATACTAAAATACACAGATGCATTTCCTACTTCTGCCAAGGACAATTTTCAATTCCCATGGTGAATTTTGTCAAATACCTCTGTTAAAAAATATTTCCAGTTTCAATACCCAGTGAAAACAGAGTCTGAGCTGAACTTTCACAATATTTGAGGAAAGCACAAGACCTAAATTCTGAGTTTACAGTTTATGTATATGTCAAATACTTTCCTTTTTAAAAGCTCTGAAGTTCAAGGTAAAGTACCCAGTGACTTTAGGACCAATTGGACTGGGTCTCTGTTCCCTAACTGACAAGAGGAATAGGCTATTTCTGTGTTCCTGCTCTTCATCCTGAAATGTTTCTTGGAATATGATGTAGCTAAACCCTGGCGTTCTACAGCTTGGCACTCCCATGCTCCCTTGGTTTTGTGCTCTTTTCCAGTGGGTACTGGGAAGAACATCCTCAGTTGTGTAGTCTTTTCTCCCTCTGCTATCCACTGTCTTTGCTCAAACTAGAATCTGAATGTTCCTCTGCAAGGAAAGTTCCTCTGCAAGGGTCCACTGCACTTCAAAAGCTGAAAGTTTGCTGGCTTTATTACTCCAGCTGCAACCCATGGGAACACACTGAGTGGGCTTAAGGGGCATGGTGGGCTGCCTTCCCCATTCTCTTCCATGAAGTCAGACTTTGTCTTACCATACATCTCCTCTAGGTTTTTTATACAGAACCTTTACAATGAAACAATGTTTACCTCTTTCCTGTCCTTAGAAGATCAAATCCTTCATTGATCTTTGTCCAGGGAAGTGTGTGGGTTATTAATGGATCCAGAACAAACTTTTTCTTCATGTAGTCAGCAACCAGTTTAGGAACTGAATCTTTACTCTTCCAGCCTGAAGAACCCCCACAGACAATGCATAATGAAATTAAATGCTTCTGAAAATAAATAAAACCCTTAAATTTTTAGATAAACTTTCTATAGGAGAGTAACAGGATGAAATATTGCATGTCTTTACCTTTGTAACACAGGGTGCCAGCAGGAAACATGGGACAAAGTGCAGCTATTCCACACATGACAAACCCAGTAGAAGACCAGTAAAAACGTCAGTCTTTACAGAATCCAAACTTTCCCCCCATTAAATGCTGTTTCAACTTAATCACATTTCTTACAGAAGCCAGAGTGCTGACATGCATATTGGTAAGTGGAAACTTGATTGTCTTCTCAAAACTGGGGAGCAAGTGGTGGATGTGTCTCTTTTCCTACAAGCACCACTGGATAATGCTGTCGTGAATAGCAGGTTGCCCTTCCAAAGGAGCCTGATTTGTCTCTGCTCTTTTATTCAGCTGTCTTTTGAATACATGGGAGGAATTAGTTGTGACAGAAAACCTGTTGTCAGAAACAAGTTTTCTGTGGTCTTTGTGTTGAGTGAGCCAGGACATGCTCAGTGTGGGACTGCAGGGACAGCTCCGAAAAGAGAAAGAATGGGAAGGGACTGTTGGCAGCTGGCCAGGGGCTAAGCTGCAGAAATCAGCTGGGTATAACCCCTGATGTCCTTTATGATCCTGACTCTCCATCTCTCCTGCTGTCTCTCCCTCTTTCTATCTCTCTCATACTCTTTGTTGCTCATGCTCTTTTTCTCCCCCTCCCTCTGTCTTCTCTCCCTCTTTGCAGTTTCCTTTTTTTTTCTCCCTTTATCTTCTATCCTTTATCTCCTCTTATTTTTCTCCTTATCTTTTATCTCCTCTTTATCTCTCCTACTCCCTCCCCTCCCCCACCTTCATTTTTCTCTTCTTTTGCCTTTCTCTCTCATTTTTTCCTCTTTTTACTCTCTTTTTTCTTCTTTCCTCCCTCTTTTTCTCTATTTTCTGTCTTTTTAAATCTTCCTTTCTCTCTGTCTGTTTCCTTTCTTTCCCCTTCCTCCCTTTCTGTTTTTTCCTTCCTTCTCTTGCTATTATCTAACAGTTCCCGTAATTAATTTCCTTTGAACTTTGTCAGCAAAATAGCCATCAATATTACTTCCAATAAGACAGCCTAAGCAATTAATTTGATATATCCTATTTTATTCAGGGTGATTTACGAGTTTACCAAGCCAGTTAAATCACATCTTTCCAAGTCCTTACCTCCAAAGACAGAGCCTTTCCAGCTGCGACCAGTGAAGAGGAGCATGGGATCAAAAGTGATGTTTTGTGCTGCAGGGGGCACTCCCACAATCACACTGACTCCGTAGTTATACTGGCAACAGGCCAAGGCTGCAGTCTGCATTAGAAACAGAGAGACACTCAGAGTCAGGCAAGATTTGGCCTCGGGGTGCAAAAGTTTGAACTCTATCTCCTCTTCTCAGGGCTCTGCTTGCAATTCATATTTTTTTAAACTGACACCTCATTAAAAAATGTCCATTGTATCTGCTCACACCATTTTATCTGCTCTCATTGGTTAGGTATGTCCTAGCTTTGCTCTCCGGCCCCATTTTGTCTTAGTCATCAGTGATAAGCCACTGTTGGAGAGCAGATAATGGGCTATGTGAAATGTAGCCACCCTGGTTAGGCCAGGGCACTACAATGAAGTCCCCTTTCCAAAATTTCTGAGCATGCTTCAGTCCCTGCATCTCAGTGGCAGATAGCTGAACTTAACAGGTTTGAAGTTAGCTCAGTACTCTGCCAGTGGCCCCCAGCTCCTCCTCCTCGGTGCTTGGTGGGTTGGTGAAGAGGGAGCTAATGAGCTAATGCCTCACATGAGCCCATCTTTCGGTTGCATACCATGGTATCTGTACGGCCGATGACCTCGAAGGAGTAGTCCACACCCTGGCCGGTCATTTCGATCAACACTTCGTGGATGGGCTTATTGAAATCTTTAGGGTTGACGCAGTCGGTGGCTCCCAGCTCCTTGGCCTTGGCAAACTTGTCACTATTGATATCCACAGCAATGATGCGGGAAGCTCCAGCCACCTTGCAGCCTATGATCACAGAGAGGCCAACTCCTCCGAGGCCGAAGACAGCACAGGTGGAGCCAGGTTCCACCTATAATAATAACAGTGTAAACATGGCATATTGTTACAGTCTAGGGAAAGCACAGTGCATTTCCTCATTATCAACGTGATTTCACCTAAGCCACTTCTGGTAATTTAGAGATTACCTGCTGAGAAGGAATTTGCACGTGCATACCTGCTAATGGAGTAGCGAGCTATACTGTTACAATGCTACATGTGACTAAGAGAAATTGTCCCAAAAATACATTTCTGAGACCAGGTTTTCATTATATGTCTCAGCTTCAGGTTTAAACACACTGTTTTTTTATGATGCTTTATATTCCAGTGGTGTTAAGATCTGTATTGTCACTCCACTGGAGACAGCGCCTTGCCAGCTCTAAAGGTCACATTCACATATTGTTACACATTGTGAGTGTTGCATATACAGGCGTCTATGTATTCCTAGACTTCAGTTACAATAAAACAAATGAACTCTGTTGTAACATTTTTCTAGGGGTGATAAAGTTATGAAGGCAAACTATAGATGGTAATAAGTAATTTTACTGGATTTTGAATTGAAGACCTGAGTACCTGAGAATCTGAAGTAGTCAAAGAACTATATCTTTCCACACTGAACTAAACAGAGTCTATACTGCCTGGCTGCCATGCTGACAACCCACAAGCAGGCCACACAATCCTGAACAGAGCCCATGAAGTATCAGAAACCCACTACAATATTTACCTTGGCAGTCTGCAGAGCAGCCCCATAACCAGTTGAAAATCCACAGCCAATTAGACAAACTTTTTCCAGGGGAGCAGCAGAATCGATTTTGGCCACAGCAGATTCATGCACTACTGTGTATTCAGTGAAGGTACTTGTACCAAGAAAATGGTGAATTGCTTTTCCTTTACAGGTGAATCTAGTGGTGCCATCAGGCATGAATCCAGCACTTGTACCAAGGCTGTTTGAAAGATGACCAGAAATAATAGCAAGTGAAATTTGTTGTGTGTAATCAGTTTTGTATAAAGTAAAATCAAGTTAGGGTTGTAAGAAATCGTGGAAGACTCACTCAGTTTTACTGCACAGGTTACCCTTGGTGTTTAAGCAATTCTTGCACTCGCCACACTGTGGAACAAAGAGTGGAATAACCTTGTCTCCTAGAAATAAAACAGTAATGACAGAGGATTAAAAACAGCAAACAAGAAGAATGCAGGTAAAAACATGAAGCAAGTGTATTCAATCCCTAGGCAAATGTGCTCTAGGAGTGCAGTGATGGTTTATTTCTTTCTGCTGCATTTGTAAGATGAACCATCTCTCTGTGTTTTATATAAAGGATGTAATTGTAGCAAAGTTACGACAACTAATTTTGTTATGCAAAATTCCTGGTGTCTTTCTACAGAACTGAGTCAGACTTATGTCATAAAACCACGTTATCTTCTGACACTTCTGAAGTACTTATTCAGCAGTTTATTGCATCTTCCATGTAAAAAGAAGGTAGTAATGCACCTTCTTTTAGTAAAGAAACTGAGATAAAAATTGACATCCACTAGGACAGCAGATTAGAGTGCCAAGATAACAGGGCTGTAAATTATACATACAAAGAGTGGGGAATTAAGCATTAATTTACCAGTCCTTCTGAGAATCTTTGCTATATAGCACTCCTATTACTGTTGCACTGAGTAAAGGTAGGTGAGATACTTGTCTGAGTAGCAGTGGCACACACAATCTAAGGTAATATCTGTAATTCTCTAGCATAGTTATGTGATTAACAAAGTAGCATGTAGCTTCCCAGTGCAATTTCTTACTCCTATGCAAATTCCACAGCAATTATATATGGTAAATCCCTAATAATCTCTAAATACATATTTCCTGATATGGACCAGTTTATGATCTGGCAGTTTTAAAATATGGCTAATCCTTGACACCTTGAAAGTCAAGGGAAATTTTTTATTTCCACTAAAAAATGAAAAATGCCTACAGAACATTAAATGCCCCCACTACCCCAACCCTGAATTAACTTAGAACTGTGACATGGGCTTAATAATCATTTCGCTAAAGAAATGTCACACATCTTGAGGCCTTTTCTTAGAACTTGGAGGCATAAATTAAGCAACATCGGAGACATGTGGTGTTGTGCATGTATGTGTTCAGACCTTCTGTTTCAGCTCACCTGGAAACACAGGGCAGCTAGAATTAGACGACAGAGAGATTTATGAACTCAGGCGTAAGAGAAAAGCAGATAGAGCTATCACTGAAATTTGCAATATGCATATTTGTTTGGAGTTAAAGCAGAAATCTCTAATAAAATTTTTCCTTATACATAACAACCTGCTTTGGACAGACTTCATGCTTGTCAGTATGGGCAAATGCACTGTAAGTACAGAGGGGTTATAAGTGAACTATTGTAACAAACTGCCTGAAAATTGAGCATTTCTGTGTAGATTTTTTTCTGCATATTTTCTCTTAATAATTTAGCCCTTGTTAGATTTTTTTCGGTCCTATAAAAGTGTACAGGAATCCCATCTCATCTTGCAGCAGTGGGCTGAAAGTGGGCATCTTTCACTGACTATCTACGCACTGTGGTTGAAAGAGAATGTCAGGAGAGGAGCAGCTGATCCAGGTGAGTGTCCTCAGAGCAATCCAGCCCTCAGGAGGCAGTGCTGCCTCACCTGCACTGGTGCTGCCCGCATGCAAAGCCTGCAGCAGGGTGGGCACCCCAGTTGTGCCCTGATGCTTTTAAAGTGAAGTAAGACCTAAGTTCTGGTCTACTGAAGTCAATGGATTATTTAGATGCTAGGAGAATTAAAAGAAGGTGCTTTGACATGTTTGTCATCTAGTGCTTTGCTTTGCCTTATTCTTGAGAAAAGTTAGCTGTATAAACCATGTTCAAAGAACCTGCAGCTTATGCCTGATTTCCTGTGAACAACAGCAAAGAATCTATGATCTTAGTCCCATGACAGGAAAAGCACTATGTAGGTGGAAAGCAAGCTGCAGATGTTTTTGCCAAAACCAAAAGAAATTGAATATAAAATCTGAAAATAAATCAAGATTGGGAACACGGAAAGGTGTAAACAGAAGGTTTATATCCTTTGAGGTATTCTTGAAAAAAATCGAAATTGGACTATTTTCCTGTGCAATAAAAATACTCATCAATGTAATAATCTTTGACTTAAGGAGGAGTCTGGGAACTCAGCACAGGGTTTGTTTTCAGTGCTGTTTCATACCTGGTTTGACTGAAGTCACTCCCTGCCCAACACTCTCCACAACACCAGCTGCTTCATGCCCAAGAATTATTGGAAAAGGCATAACCAGGGCACCAGTTATCACATGGTCATCAGAGCGACAGATCCCTGTGGCCATTATCTGATTTACAGGAAAGACAAGAATATTACTGCATTTAACTATGTCATGTCATATGCGGAAGTGAAATGATAGTCTACATTTGGAGAAACCACTTGCTTCCCTCCAAAATCCAATATGCACACAGTAAATCTACAGGTAAAAGAATTTTGGTTATGTGATTTAAGATTTTCCTGGTAGGTATTAGAATTTAATCTACAGGGCAAGCCTTCTTTGTAAATGTTTGCTATGCAGTGCTGAGCTGTGTAGGGATTCCTGTTGATTTTCTGTAGAACCACTGTTCTAGCAATACAATTATATAGGGAGAACAGAGTAAATTAAATGATTCCTAATATTTATATATAAATTCATAAAAATAAAAGTATGTACTATTATATAAATACAAATTAATCACCACATACTATTTATAAACATAAACATATTGTGTGTATTCTATATTTATTATATTTTGATTATATGACTATATAATAAATATTTTATATAAATTATGTATTATACAATTATTTTATATTCTAGATAATTACATAATAACTATATTATTGTATTGTGTGTATATTTTAAATATTCGTATATGATACATTAAAAAAAATTAGGCCACATATAGTGTTTTATATGACATTTTGCCTTTTCTTACAGGTAGAACAGCAGTATTTTTTTTTTTTAAATATTTAGGTATGTATTTACAACTCTTATTCTGACAAATGGATTTCTCCATGAGAGGATTCTCCTCGCTTGTGTATCACTTGAAACTGCTCAAAAATGAAGGCAGCCGCTGAATTCCATTGAGGCCAATATCCAGGTAAAAGAGGAAGCTCCCAGCCCTACTGAGCTATTTCCTAGCACAGATTCAAACAAAGTAAAAGAAATTTTCTTGCACCATGCTACAGGAAATTCTCTTTTTTGCCTTGTACTGTAATTTTTTCAGCCTATTGTAAAAACAGATATCAGTTAATAAAAAATCCAACCCTAAAAATCTTTTTTTTAAAAAAATAATTTCATTATCAAATTTAGGACTTTAAACATGTAACATAGGAGCTCACTGATTAGTAACTATTTACTAGTACAATGTTTTCTGTCTGGGTCTTAAAAATTTATAGAACTAATTCTGATAAAAAGCAAGATGGAATGCAAATAATAGGAGTAGTTCTAAATTTTATTTTTAGTACCTTTATGCGAATTTCATGTTCTTTTGGTGGGGCAACTTCCACTTCCTCAATACTAAATGGTTTATTGGCTTCCCACAGCACTGCTGCCTTGCATTTAATAACCTGCAAACAGAGCAAGGAAAACAGGAATGGCACTTGCATTTTCAAGTCACCACACAGACAGATTCTTCCATTTCTGCATGTGAAACTCCTGCTCTTATTTGTGGAGAAGAGAAGGAAAACTTCACCAAAAGGAAAAAAACACCAAACAAAACAACAAACAAGTCAACACCAAAGGTCAGTGTAAGCCTATTTTTTCCCCCACCAAGATCATGTCTGACTTTGCTCATATTTCTGTCACATCAAGTTTTCGGCAGCATAATAGTCTCCTAGGATAATGGGATACCTTACTTATTCTCATCGTTCCTTCTCTAACTTCCTTGGTGGCTATTTTTTTGCTGTGTTGGATTACTTGCGTGTATTTATGTCTTCTTGAAGATGGCACACTAAATCACTAAGTCACTTACCAGGCTGTGATAAAGTCTGTATTGCCTAGAACTGCCTGTGTTGGGAACTGACAAAATTGCTGAATATGGAATTCAGAGCCTAGTACAGGTTTATAAACTTTTTAGTAGAGCCCAAGTTAAGCCATGAAGTGATGGCTAAAAGGACACCTATGCAAACTGATGTAGCAATACACAGAGGTAATCTTGAACAGTCCCTTTAGTGCAATATTATCCATGCTAAGATACCTTCCTTCTTAGAAGGGATATTTAAATCAGGTGCGGTTACTACCCAACTATCCAAGACAGCCTTTTTTTTTTTTCTGTTAGACTAAAGTTTGTCCTTTAGCTCTTCAGACTTTGGCCTGGTACTGACAGGCCTTAGGGCTCCTCTGACCATCTGCCACTGAGAGAAAAATGCTCTCCAAAGAGAGAGGAGCACTGTCCACACCTCATCCCATGTTCTCAACAGGCTTCCTCCCTGCAAGCTCAATCATAGTGTATTCAAAAGCAGTGGGGCCTCTCTGTCCCCATATTTATTCCTGTCCTTCCTTGATGGTCTTCCTTGGAGGACTTAAAGATCGCATCCTAGATGGTTAAACAATCCCAGGCCCTGAAACAGGATTTTCCTGGGTGACACACTATTAAGTGCTCAGTCACTCTGTTAAGTCTGGCATTATCTTGAGAAGGAAATGAAGGTGAATAAAATCCATGAGGCACGAAGTTTAGCACATGCATATTTACCCTGTGTGACTGGGACAACTTAACACCAGTGTGCTGCAAAAATCGCAGGGGAAAACAACAAACAAATTTTTAGTATCAAAGCTTATGAAGCAGAAGTTTCTTAGTATTTTTAGTATTACTTTAAATTTTTTTAGAATTTTTAGTATCAAAGCTTTTGATTTTGGAAATGATATCTGATTATCCACAAACTGGAAACTGGCAACAAAGGAAATAATTACCAGGCAGTATTAAACATATGAAATAAAATAGTGCACTTTCAGCAGCTAGACACAGAGTGGGATGGACACAATGCTTTGGGAAAGAACTGCCTTAAGAGATATTTTCACTAAATTTAAATTTAATGTTTAGATGCAAGTGTGGTTAGTGAAAAATTCACAAGGGTACCCCACAATGCATAGTGATGATTTCATGACTTGCACAGGCAAAACACATGTAGTGTTTCTGTGAACAAAGGTGGCCAAGAACTGTGGATTGCCGAGAACAAATAAATCCCTCCTATGATTAGACATTAATTACCTATGTATTGTTCTGACCGTTTAGTCCTTGTGAGCTTTTGTGGATTGAGACAGGATTGCACAGATGCACATATTCAACAGCACACTTCATCTGCTAAGACAAGCACTGGCTTTACAGTTTTATGTCTGCTCCTATGTTCTACCAGCCGTGCGAGTTACTGTGGCGGCAGGGGAGGGCAGGTGTAGAAACACACCCTTGTACAGGACACAAGGACTGTGCTGCTTGGTTACATAAATTGCAGTGTTAACTCCCGTGTTATTCCAGGATAAACACAGTGCATTCAAGGCAGTTAAGTTACATTACAACACTTCATTAACCATGCTCCATCCAGTGCTGAGTAGAGGGCTGAGCTTGGTGAATTTACCTATAAGTGACCTTCAATTAATTTTACGCTTGCAATAACTCAGAGTTAAAGAGAGCTTTTTTTCCGCTTTCTCTTATTCTGTTTTATGGAGTTACAGAATGTAGGTAACAAAGTAGCAGGCCTTAAAAGCCAGAATGACCTTCTGTCTCTGGTCTGGAAGAAACCTTGGGATTAGTATAAACATCCTGGTCACAGGGGAAGTGAAAAGAGTGCATTATGGGCCTGTGCTCTGCTGCACCTGTCAGAGATGAGAAACGCTGTTTTTTACCTTAAAAGGTATTGTTTACCTGTTGCCATAAAAGGTAAAATTGTAAACTACAATAGTTAATTGGAGCACTTTGTAGTGTAGAACTACTTCCTGTTCACGCTGTAGTATATAAGGAATTTTCACTGCGCAATAAACGTCTTTGCACACCATCATGTTGTTAAGTCTGTGCTATTCAACTCCCAATACTGTTTGGTTTTAGAATAATGAAGACAGCTGGCAGTAACAGCAGATGATCCTGGTACTTTCTTAGGGCACATTCCAGCAAGGTACATCCTTTCAGTTGTTTCCCATTTCTAGTTCTTTGTCCCTTAAGGCCTCTTGCAGGTCCCTGGGTGTAGGTTAGCATCTTGCCAGCAGTGCAAGAAGGAACATGTATTGGTATTAACCTACATCTCTCTTGTCATCTTATTTCTAGCAAAGATGTAACTTCTCACTTCAATCCCAGCGCAGTATTGCACGTGAAATTTACTTTTGATCTTCTTAACTTAAGTTTGAGACTTGTTATATGCATATTCAAATTTAATGACTGTCCTAACATAAGCACAATTCACCCTGAAATTTAACACAATATTAGCTGTATCTTTTTTTTAGAAAACAAGCTGATATTAATCATAAATAAACTAAAAAGAGTTTAAACTACTGTAGGATCTCAGAATGGAAACTGATAGAGCAGATAAATACATTGATTTAAACACTAAGTACATTCTATAATTTTTTAAACTATCCAATCAAAGGTTAAAGATAGTTTGCTAGCCCAGAGGGGACATTATTCTTATTCTGGTGCTGTTACCTTATGTTGCCTCAAATAAACTATTGCCTTGAGGAGTTAACAACACTTTCCTAGGAAAGCACAGCAGCCTGCAAATAAAGGCAGCTCTTCTGAACCAGCTTCATCCTAAACTCTAATCTGTGCTATACCACCAAGACTTACGGTGTCCCTGCAAAGAATTCACATTTAAAAATGCCTTACTCAGCTGCAGCAAAGAAACTTTCCTAATACAAAATGTTGCTTACTTTGCCTGCCGTGCTCATGTTGACAGATGTGCCTGTTTCGTATCTTGCCACCACTGATTTCTTGCACCAAGAGCTCAGTCAGCCTCAGAGCAGGTGGGTTGCTTATACCACAAGTCCTCTTCAACACACTGGAAACCGGTTGTGTGAAGTGCTCCTGCGAGTGGACTGATCTGATCTTATAGCCAAGCCTCCAAGCTCCGAGTCCCACCCCTTATCAGAAAAAGTGCTAGAATGAAATGAAACCACTCATCTGATGAAACCTTGCTCTTTCAGAGCTTCTGTCTTCCTGATTCCTTTGTCACGCTCTTCCCTACTCCTTTTTGCAGCCCACCTATCCTTGCCCTCGACATCATGGGACAAAAGCAAAAGCCCTGGCTGGAAGCTATTTCCCACTTTCTACCTCCCTGAGAGCTACACTCCAAACCCACTCCTCTCAGTGGCATTGTAGGTGCAAAGAGAAAAGGGGTGAGTGGCTCTTGAATTCACAGCAGCAGGGGCACAGGGAGAACATGAAGGCTTTGCTGATGAACTTTGGTGACACTCATAAGAGCCCAGCTCATATATTAAAACACAGGATTGTGCAAGCGGCTTAAGAAACATACACTGACTGTGTGGCTGCAGCTGTACCTGCTCCTGAATTCTTGGGTTTACAGTCCAGCTACTCATTAATCTGTTGGAATGGCTTTCACTTCACAGCGTCCAAGGACAATGTGCCAATCATGCTGATGGGAAAACAAAAATCAGTAAGTCGGTAGGAAGTGGTGCAACAGAATGTGTGTTTCTTACCACATCCAACACTGTTTGAGTGCCTGACCTGTTGGTTCCATCAACACCTGCAAGCACAGCCCCCATGACTGCTGACGAGTCCACACACTTGCCTTCCCCTAGCACAATATGCTGGTGCAAAGGACTGGGTGGAGGTCAGCACTGCATGCCTTTGCTGGGGACTTCAAGCCTCATCCATTTTCAGTTTATGCCCAGCATTCTGAAATCAAGATTTCTCCTTTAGAAACAAGTAAAAAATATATAAAATGCTTCATATAACCTGCCTAGTAATTACTAAGTATAGAACTTTTTCATATTTACCTGTATGACTGTAATTAATTCAAGAAGAGATACTTCACTTCCCTAGTCCTGCTAGCTACACTGTTTCTGATCCAGGCCAGGATGCCATTGGCCTTTTTGGCCACCTGAGCATGCGCTGGCTCATGTTCAGCCACTGTTGACCAGCACTCCCACATCCTTTTCCTCCAGGCAACTTTTCCTGCAGTGCTGCCTGGGATTGTTGTTACCCAAGGGCAAGACTTGGCCTTGTTGAACCTCTGTACTGGTTTTGGCTGGAGCAGAGTTAGCTTTCTTCACAGTGGCTGGTATGGGACTGGGTTTTGGATTTGTGCTGAACACAGGGCTGATAATGCAGGGATGTTTTTGTTGTTGCTAAGCATGGTTTACAGAGCCAAAGCCTTTTTTGCTTTTCATACGGCGACATGGGCAAGGAAGTTGGGGGTGGCTGGCAGGCTGGGAGGAGACACAGCCCAGACAGGTGACCCAAACTGACCAAAGGGATATTCCAGACCACTTGACATCATGCTGAGTATATAAAGTGGGGGAAGAAGGAGGAAGGCATGGACATTTGGAGTGATGGCGTTTGTCTTCCCCAGTCACCGTTACACATGATGGGGCCCTTCTCCTGTTAGTGAATTTAGAGAAACATTTTTTATTGTCTTTTATGACAGTAACTGGATTAAGTTCTAGTTGGGCTTTGGCCCTTCTAATTTTCTCCCTGCAAAAACTCAAACATCCTTGTAATCCTCCTGAACTCCCTGCCATTCTTCCAAAGGCCATGAACTCTCCTTTTTTGTCCTGAGTTCCAGCCAAAGCTATCTATTCCTTTTAGGAGGCAAGACCTCGTGATCTGCATGTCCTAGAAGAACTTGTATCAGAATGAAGTATTTCTAGTCCACTCTATTCCTTGGCCTTTATCTTTCTCCCTTCCTTCTTTTGTACTTGATTTTAGAGGTCTTTTCCAACCTTAATGATTCTGTGATTCATCTAAAGTTCCCATCCCTTTTCCTTATCCGTTTATTTCTCATATCCCTTTCCTTTCACCTCAAAACTTTCCTCACATCTTTAGCTATATGCATATCAAGGCTATGATTTTTTTTGTTGTTGGGTTTTTTTGGGTTTTTTTGTTTTTTTTATTAGGAATAGAGCTGAGGCTATCTGGAAACCATGACCTTTAGCCAAAGTAGGTGCCTCCAACTGGGAACACTGGATCAGACATGTGGATCCTGTCTGCAGCCTGTGCAGAGATAGGTGTCATGGTCTTTAGGCAAAAGGTGACAACAAGAGACTGCACACGGTACCAGCAAAGCACGAGCAGACTTGCATAACCATGTTGCAAAAGTGGCTTTATTTGCCTTGCTCTGCCCGATTCCTAAAGATAAATGGGGGTGAGGCTTCAGCTTGGGGCATACAAAGGCCCTGGCATGCAAGGAAACCACAATGCCACCCCTTTACAACTTGTTTGCACAGGCCCCCTGGCTCAACACTTTGCCAGAAAATACTTAGCAGATCCCTAGACCTCTCCCCTTTTAGGGAGTTCACTATGAAAAGAATTTTTCTTTATGTTTATCTACATGTTATATTCCTTCTTATGCAATTAAAGCCTCCTCTTTCTGGTGACCAGTGACATGACCCAAGCAGATGGCATGAAGTTGTGTCAGGGGAGGTTTAGGCTGGATATTAGGAAAAGGTTTTTTACCCAGAGGGTGGCTGGGCACTGGAACAGGCTCCCCAGGGAAGTGGTCCCACAGCCTGACAGAGTTCAAGAAGGGTTTGGACAATGCTCTCAGGCACATAGTGTGACTCTTGGGGCTGCGCTGTGCAAGGCCCAGAGACGGACTTTGATCCCTTCCAACTCAGGATATTCTGTAATTCTGTAGAAATATCATACATAATTCCTTTATCTATTTTTTATCTCACTTTCTCCAACTGAACAACTAATATCCCCTCTCCAGTGATTTATTAACTTCAGCAGATTGCTGTGAAATGTGTGTCAGAGGCTGAGGACAACATATTGGAGGTGTTCATGGCTAGTGAGCTTGCACACAAAAGAAGTTAGAAACAGTGGGCAGAGGCCTGTTCTTGCAACTTCAGGCTGTCTTTACTTGTGGACTGTAACTTTGGCAAATGTTATGAAACAGTGACCATGCTCAGCACATTGTAGCCATAGCTATGGCTTCTGACTACAAGGCACTTGTAGTGGAAAGTTGTTCTCTACTGCCACTTCAGAGGCAGCACAGCCTACTTTCCCTTCCTTACTCCTGGCAGAGCTGAGCAGCCTTGTATCCTGCTTTCCTGAAATAATGCATGATGTTGACTCCAGGTGGAGAGAGCTAGTGCTTTCTGAAACAGCCTTCTTTTAACATGAAATTAGTTCTGCACTGAACGTGACTCTATTCAACAGGAGACTATTTTAACCACAGCTCAAGCGACTTAACTCTTCACAGAAAAAAAAAAAGCTTGTAAGGGCAGTTATGCGTCACAGATTTTACTGACAACTACACATTCTGTCCTACAAATAATAAAATGCATATTAGCTTTAGCTAAAACTTCAGCAGTTTTAAAAATAGGTTACTTTTTCCTTATCTACCCTGTTGATTTTTAAGCTTACCAAGGTACATTTCTTTCTTTCAGAGAGTGATTTAGCTGTTAAGATACATAAGCCTTCTGGAGGGTGTTTAAATTGAAAATCCAGCATTTCTTCCTACTGCGTGATAGCAGTTTCCAAGTTACTCTTCTATGAGTCACTTCTTCAGAACTTCATAACACAAAAGCTCTGGGACACACATGTTAGTAGAAGATACAGGGAAAAAAAAAAAAAGCGCAACATTTCTGAAGTCCCACCCTACACAGTATAGAAGCTGTGACTGCTCCAACCCCTTTGTATTTTACCACCTGCACATTTAAGGATGTCCAAAAGATTTGGTACACAAAACACAAAACCCTGCAGGTGCTCATTAGTATTGAAGCACAGAAATAAAATTGAGCAGCTGGTAAGATTCAGAACTGAAGGGCAGGGTGATGTCCTTCAAAAAGCTTGGGGATCATATCTGAAGATTATACAAATATGTATGACAAGGCAATGGAGCTGAATGAAGCACATATGGGATGGCATCCAGCTTTCTGAGCACACGAACAAAGACATCCAGAAATAAACACCTTTCCAAAACACACAGAAAATAAGTCAGCTCTTCACAGGACAATGCCTTATTCATTTTAGTAAGCTGAAAAATAGCCAAAAGTGGAAGGTGCAAATTAGCAAAACAGTGATTCTAAAAGTTTGTGGGTTTAGAGCAAATATTAGAAGAATTTGAAGGGGAAAATAATATCCAAGGAAAGTACTCAATCAAGTATGAACACCCCTTTCTTAAATAATGCCTTTTCTTCCTTTTGGATCTCTGAAAATATTACAGCCAAACAACGCAAATAAGAAGAGAAAAAGCACATCTTACACTACTTGAAGTAAAAATGGAGCAAAAGGGAATGAATAGGAATCACATATTTTATTATTTGGCTTTAGGATTGTCAGTAGTAGATGCTATTGTTCTAGCTAACACAGCCACCTTCTTGGGAGAGAGATAATTACAGTACATATTTCAAAGACAGGCCAAAGTTTATTCAGCTTTAGATTTGGGAGTCATACTGAAGTCCACCTCTGCTTTTCAAGATAACTTATGACAAGAAGAAGGTGTGCTTACTCATAGCTTATTTTAAAACCTTATGGCAGCATAAATGGATACTTTACAATAATATGAACCAACACCAACAATGGTTCAGTGAACCTGTGATCTTCAGTGTGATCTACAGCATAGCCTGAGCAATAAAAAGTTCTGTTTAAATCAAAGAAATGCTGGAACTCTTCAAGCTTTCCTGACCTTATTCTCAAGCTTTAAGGATTTTAGGAGTGCCATATCCTGCCCTCCCGCAGCTGGCAATCACACTGCCCCAAGACTGCCCTGAGCTTATTGGCCTTGTCATGCACACAGGTTTTTGGAATAAGCAGTGTGGATCCCCTCAGCCAGCTACATCCCTGTGCTGCACACCAGCTTGCACTGCAAGAAACACCATTATTGTCAACTTCATTACCAAAAGATGGGGCTATTCAAAGAGGTTTTTTTCCACTCAAATAATTCAGATGCCCTTCTGCAGAGTCATGTCTAGAATCACACACTACTGCTCCATAAGCAAACCATAGGGTCAATAAGCATATTATGACATGGGACATGTGGAAACCAAATCAAAGCCAAATTGACCTGAATCCAGGAAAACAACAAGCAGGGCGATGGTACAGCAGGGCAGTGTTTGGGAAATTGCCACAACATGGACACAGATGAACACTGCTGGGGTCTCTGGCTTCAGAAATCTGAATTGAGGGGATTGAGGCTCAGTGGAAACAAAACAACAGGATTACTTATGGCATCTTGCTGTGACCTCCCCACTGCATGCCACTAAAAGGAAGTTTGCCCATTTCAGCCAGAAGGTTTGACTTTCTGCCATATCCCCTTCCTATTTTCTGTTTCTTTCTTTGCAGGTTCCTTGAGCCATACCTTCATTTTACTACACAGGGTTAAGGATGTCTGCATGTATTCTGCTGCTCAGCATTGCTGAGCAATAGTTTTGGCAGTACCTGAAACTTTACACAGCTTAGTGATGACAGTCTGAGCTTTCCTAAGCACAGCAATGACGCCTGGTGGTGAAACACAGGGATCCTATTTCAGAGCTTCGGTGCAGCTTCTCTTTTTAATGTTCCATTCCTCAGCATCTTGGTGGCCCAGGAACAAATCACATTGGAGGTCTGTAAGTCTTGGTTAGGCAAGTGTGCCAGAGCTGATCTTCCCTGAGGACAGCAGAGTGAAGCAGAGAACTTTGCTGCGTGTTTTTCTATAGTTTTAACTTTGTACAGCAAAAGCTGGTTCAAAGAAGGATCTTTCTTTAAGAAGTGCCCTAGAGCATGGCATGTAAATATTTATTTCTGTTACCAGAAACAAATTCCTTGTCTTTTATTATTATAAAACAGTACAGTGACTTATCTCTGCTTCCAGTGTAATGCATTAGTGGGCCATGCCTGAAATATGCAAGTGACCATCTTGAAAATACTGAGAACAGTAGCCAGGTCTGCAGATTGAAAATTAGGAATAAATGTGCTTTCTTAAGTAGCATGCCACAAGCTAGAACATCAGAGTACCAAACAGTGCTATAACTTGGATACAATATGTACATCCAAAATGAAAAAAAAGTCCTTATCCTCACAGTAAAGACTTTCTTCCTCATGTCTAATCTAAACCCACCTTCTGTCAGTTTAAAGTCATTCCCCCTTGTCCTATCACTACATGTCCTTGTAAGAAGTCCATCTCCAGCCTTCCTGTAGGCCCCCTTCAAGTACTGGAAGATGCTGTAAGGTCTCCTCAGAGCCTTCTCTTCTCCTGGGCTGAACAGCCCCAGATCTCTCAGCCTGTCTACAGGGAGAGGTGCTCTGACCGTCTTCGTGCCCCTCCTGCAGACTTGCTCAAACAGGTCCATGGGCTTCATGTCGTGAGCCCCAGCATTCCAGGTGGGCTCTCACCAGAGCAGAGCAGGAACATTACCTCCCTTAAGCTGCTGGCCCCGCTTCTTCAGATGGGGGACAGGAAGACCAAGGGGATGAGACAAGCAACGGGTGTATGAACAGGCAACGGGTGTATGAACAACGAGCTGTTGTGACATTGTGCAGTTGGCATGAGCAGCCTTCAAACAGCAACATACCAGACCATGCTTTTCTTCTATTTCTCCATAGACAGGTAAGCCTCAGATTTAAAGAGCTTAATTTAAAAACACCTGTATGCGTTGTGGGTATGTGTATCTAATTTCACTGGTAAAGTTGTAAGACAGGCTGTGTTTTAAGTTGCACAATTCCGTAAGATGCTTTGGAACCCTTTGAGCTCGTCTCTTAAAGTCCCCAGTTTGTCTATGCCATCTGCTCCTGTACTCTTAAGCCTGAGTAAATGAGGCACATGATTGAAATGGTCTTAAGGAAACCTCACACAAACTGAGGAGTCTTAGATCAGGTTTAACAGGTGCTCTGTGCATTAAAATGCAGAACCTCAGCTGTAAAGGTGTAATGCCTTGCAATTTCACTGCTTTACATATTCTCGTGAGACAATCAGTGTGATACATGCTGAGTATACTTATGCTGCCTTTTTTTGTTACAGAAATAAAACCAGCTTTTATGAAAGCTTTTATGAAAAGGCTGATCTAGTTTCTGCAACAAAGCAAGCAGAGTTTCTAAAGCCTAAAAAAATTCCATCCTTTTAACAGAAGAAACCTTTCTATTGGCCATTAAAAAAAGTGTAGAGAGACGTGCACTAAATGTGTAAGTTATAACCAGTTGGTTTCCAACCCTTTACAGATTATAGGGACTCACAGGGATCCCACTTGTAGTCTCCACTTGAAAGCAGCAACAATGAAGGGAGGAATTAAAAGGGGCACAAGGCAAGTCATACTTGAATCAGCCCTCTGATTGCAGCTCAGCAGAGAGGAACAGTTAGGATGCCGTGTCCTCATGCTCTTCAGCCAACCTGTGTGAGAGCTGCATTTATTCAGGCACTGCAGCTACCTGGCTAGTCCCTGGAGAAGAAAGGCATAGGGCAGGCTCACAGGGCTGAAGCGACGCCTAGCTTCCAAGGTGTCCACTTCACTACATTGCCAAAGCACTAAAGTCAGGAATAAGATGAATCAGAACATCCAGCCAAGACTAAGATTATGACTTTTTTTAAAAGGAAAAATATTTGTCAGGCAAAATAATACATACAGGATCATGTGATTACACAGGAATACTGAATCTGAGTAAGTGACCTGCAAGGAAGAGTTCCCATCTCCTGGTATTGTTCTGAGGCTGTGTGATAAATTTTGCTAAGAAGATGATGAAATAATCTAAAGTGATTGTGTCACCTCAATGTGCACCATGCGCCAACCAAAATACATGATTTATAGCTGTGCTGACACCCATCCCACTCAAGATCAAGTATAAAGGACTGGCTTAACCCCACACTCATACTTGACCTACTGACCCCAGATAACTAAACATGATATATAAATCAGGCAGTTCAGTTCCTTGTGATTGTCTGTTGAGATGCTCAGGAAAATCAGAATTTTTGTTCTGAGTGTTCAAGCACACTTTGCAGCAGGCACTAATGGTACAGGTTTTGGAGTCAAAGGAACACTTGTCATTCATTGCTTTTAAGAAAACTGAGCAGAAAAGGAGAAAAGAATGTATACGTTAAAATAGTAACTACTAATGCTCTTGGCATTTACACCCAACTTAGTAGATATAAAAAAATAATATTAAAAAATTAAATTAAACAGCTTCCCTGGGAAAAAATAAATGCCACATTTGCCATTAATTTCTTTGTTTAAAAAAAAGCTATTATATTGAAATTTCAGGGTAAAAACCTGCATTTAACTTTACCCTTCATGCACAGAAACAGCTCTGGGACTACTGAGCACTGAGACAATTCAGTATTACAAGGGCCGCAGATGGTCTTTGAAGTGTAACTACTTCATGTCCCAGTTTCATCCCACAAACTGCATGTCTCATCTTTCCCATCATCTGATTCTGAAGCCTAGTTGCTGTCCGAATCATTGTCTTCATCTTCTTTTCCAGACAGAGCATGTTTGGATGAATCATTGGCTTCTCCCAAAGGAACAGCCCCTTTCCTCTGTGGCAGGATGCTGAAAAAGGCCTCCTTCCAGTCTCTCTTCTCCAGGTATGCAAGGATTATCTCAAACACTGCAACATCAAAAAAAGCCCATCAGCTCTTTTACAGGGAGGTAAGTGAATTGCTGATAGCAACAGACCCTCAAATCCATCCTTACAGAGGTTTATGTGCATTCTGTTGTGGCATCTTCAGAGTAGAGCTCATGAAATGCAGGCACGAACAGACAAGGCAATTCTGCTGCAGCCTAAAGCCAAGCACACCCTGAGTCTCCAGCTGCATGACAGTATTTCTCTCAGGAACTGAGAGAAATGTTCCCCCCCAATACTTCAGGTCTCACCAGTTCATTCTGTATAGGCACCAATGCTTCCACATGTTTGACAGGAATCCTGCTGCAGATACACTTGAACAAAGATTTTGACCCCTCCTATAATTAGCTATAATTAGCTGCTTCTTTCTATATAAAGCAACAGTCAAAGATCAGATTTTAGAAACATATAAAATCTTACAAATATATAAGGTGTGATAATTTTAAAGTCCCATGACATACTATATTTTCCTCCATGCTTAAATACTTGTTACTATCATGCAAATACCTGAATCATTAATCAATGGCACTTAAAGAAAATAAAGTTAACACTGAACAGTGTTACATTAAAAAATAAACTTGAAATAAGGCAAGATCAGATAAACTAAAGAACGTGCAGTGGGGCACAAAAAAGACTTTGACACCATGTCAAAAATTTCTATAAAAGTCTGAGTAGGCTCCATTTTGCATGTATTTTTGTTTAATATCACAAAAGACAATCTAATAATAAAGCTGAAAGTTTAAAAGGAGTGAGATTCAAGGCTTGGTTAAACAATTCTTCAATCAGAACTAGGAAATCAGTGATGAAAACTCAGCAGTTGGAATACTGCTGATATCAGCTGATGAAACTCTACAGGTACTGAGGCAGTTACTGTCGAACAAAGCCGTCCAAAGAGGTGAAAATATCACAAACATTCATCCTCCCCTGGCATAAAATACGTACAATACAATACAATGTTGAATAGTTTCCAACATTTTACTCACTTACAAAGTAAGCCTAGAAACAAGACCAGGATGGTAAGCAAGTCACAAGTAATCCTCAGACACCAGGATACAATGTGCATTTCTACCTGGCTAAGACACCATCTTTTACATTTAAGCATTTCTGTAATATTTAAAGGTCAAAGCAATTACAGTAACCCTAAGGCAACTGGATTCAAGAAGTATCAACATAATAAAGAAAAGTTTAGGTATCTGCATCACAGTCCACAACTTGAGGGTTTAAACTGTGCATATCACAGGTATGTTCTAAAATAATGTAATTATTTTATGATTTAGAACTTACCATGATTGACAGCTAACACTTTCCGACTGTTCATTTTGACAAAGTTTCCAAGTGGGAGCTGTGCATGACCAATTCCCTGCTCGACAGCTTTTTTGTAAGTAATTCCCTGGGGAAAAGACACCAGAACAAGTGGATTGAGAACTACCATTTCAGATTACCCCAGATACCCCAAGTATCATTTTCTGACAAGGGTTTTTGCCTGTGCTGCCATGAAGTTGTTTCAGAAGTTGGTTACAAAAAGAAACTTACCCTGGTTACACAGTACCTGCCACAAGGGCTACCTCTGGAAAACTCACTATTTTCTATGTATGTCACACTGTGACCTGTGGTCAAAAGGATTGTTAAATGAAACCTGCTAATGGAGCTGCAGCTCTAGAACCGTCAGCCATTGCCTGTTTCAACAGTAAGCTTATATTTAAGTAAGTTTTGTGTTTAAGTTAAGTTCCAGTCACTTGGTATTTTTTCAGAGGAAGAGTAAAGGTTAAAAAAAGCTCAGGAACACAAGCCACTGCTACCACCACAAGCTTATTTCACATTTCTTCAACTTCTTAATTTTTTTTAAATTCTTTTTTGAAGAAGTTTTTTTTGTTATTATTTATGTTAGTTTACACATGAACAGCAATAATGTCAAATAAGGTACCAAAAAAAAAAAAAAAACCAACAAAAAGGGCTGCAAAGAAATAGACACACAGTTTACCTTGTGGTGATTGTGGTCCACCAGTCCTCCAATCACGTAGGCTTTCTTCTCATCAAGCTCTCTGAGAACGTCTGGGGAATCTGAGGTAAGATACACTAGGTCTTCTTTCTTTATTAGTTCACTATAGTGCTCTGTTCTAATTTGGATATCCTCAAAAAAAGGTAGTTAAAAATAAGTTACATTCAACTGATGAATTTCTGGCCAAGCTTTACAGACCCAAGATGGGACCAGCAAAAATAAATCCAATAGTATGTGGTCATTCCACATTTCTCCTTCATGTTTAAATACATATCACAGTGTAGATTAATTTTCTGCGTAAACAATCCAATCCCTACAGCACTGATTTGTAAAAATCAACAGGAAATTTTCTGAAACCCCAAAAGAACTTTATAAATCCTTAAGTTCTTGTGATTCCCTTCAAACATTATCGTATTTCTCCTACGGATCCAAATAATTTTCAAGTCCACTAAAAAAAGTGAAGCCAGAAGTAAATACTTAGTTAATATTATTTGTTCAGTAGGAGAGGTTTATGCTATGCTCTCATGAAGCAGCTATTGCAAAAGAACTACTGAAAACAGGACTGGTTTTATTTATTCTAAGTGCTCTTCCTTTGAAGTTGTTGAAATAGTGGCTTAAAAGGGTAGGAAAAACCAATGTGAGTTTGACCGTAAGAGGAGCCACTTCTCTTAAGAACACTTCAGTGCTGAGAGGCAACATGATGGAAGTACAGGTCCACATGAGAGAATCAAATCACAACTGGAAAGTCTAATTTTGGCCAAGGAAAATAAAGCACTGTAAAGACAGACAACTGCTGGAACTGTCTAAATCAAGGAGTCCTGCTTAGTTGATCAAGAATGGAATTCAATAAAAACAAGTAAAAATGGATCTTTGTGCAGTTTTTCAAGCAAAAACCAAATCTAGATTCAAGAGAAAGAGTCTTTAGCTTATTTACATTAAATCAATTAAAAGCACAAAAAGCCACACCGTTTCAAATATGCTATTGCTCTCATGTATTAGAAAAACCCACGTGGAAAAAATCATGTCTTTCACAACTAACAATATAGCTAACAACTACAATCAAGACTTTATCTTTTTACAGAAATACTCAATTATTCACCTTCCAATTCACCCATCCTTTGTCATTTTCATTCATATTGGTCTTCAGCTGTCCCCCATGGCTGGTCAAGTAAAACTTCAAACGGAACAAACAAGAGGTACAAAATATAGAAATGTTAATATATCACAATCCATTTCCTCTCTTTCTACCTTTAACTGTTAGCTAAAACTCTTAATATTTTTTTAGATGGAAGCAGTACTAGGACCATATTCAGACAGTTAGTGATACATTTAAAAGGCAAATATGGACTTAAAGTGACTTTTCTTTTTTTTAAATCTGCCATAGATGAGATACTGAGAGTATCAACAGTATCTTAGTGGCATGCTGGATCCAGCACTCTTCATCTGCATGTACATACTGTTGCATATATAGGGATAGCTTTATAACATGTGGGTTTAACAACAGAAATCATTTTCTTATCAAAGACGCAGCTTAAATATTTTTCTTCCTAAACCAGTTCTCATATTTGGTCCTTGGCAACAGTCAGTGCCCAGTTTGTTCAAACATACCTGCACAGGATGAAATGCCTTGCGGTTTTCTGCATAACATCTCTGAATCTGCTTGTGAAGCTTCTTAACATCCTGTACACAACACAATTTGTTTTCACTTAGTCATTCATACAGACCATCACAAAATGCTTTATCATGAGCAAGTCAGAAGCTAAAGAAAGAAAAAGGAAGCTTTTAACTGGCAAAAGTGACTACTCAGAGAGTGTGGACAGCAGATCCTGAGAGAAGAAGCAGCCACTAGGAAGGGATTATGCTGATGTGGAGACACACACATCTCCCACCCACGTGTACTTAGACACCTCTGTATATGTGCTTGACTTGTATTATTCTAGGGAAAAAAACATCACAAGGATTTAATTAACATACAGAATTAATCTGAGGAATCAAGCGGATTTATCACTGTGACAATACTCAGTCTTTAACCCATGGGAAAATCCTGAGAATATAGTTTAAGAAAATTAAATATGCCTAGTTAACCTGAAGTTTCTTTTACCTTTAACACCATCAGGTCATCAAAGCTGCAGTCCACAATGAGGCGAAGTGTGCTAGGAACAACTTCCCTGCGCATGCACTTTCTGTCATTCCCCTCACTACTGGAATCCAATTTTGACTGACGCTCTAGTTTTCTCTTCTGGCGTTTTTCTTTTCGTTTCTGCCTAAGTAAACAAACAAATCAATCCTCAAAAAGTGCTGGCAAATCTGCTGCGGTACTGTGTTATGCACACAAATGCAGACTTCTAGGACCAAAGTAGCTGTCCTGTGACTGCGGTAGTTTAAATTCTGCCTGTTGCCTGCATTTATGCTAAGCTGAAAACCAGCACAAACACACCCCCATCATTGTGAAGTTCTGTAAATACCTACAAAGACAGATATCTGACACAAATTCAATTAACTCAGTACTGGGAGTCTCACAGATTTAAGGGTGCTCTGAGTCAAGTCTCGTAACAGAATTAACCAAAAAGATTGATAAAATCACAGTATTAGAATCAGAATGCGGATTTCACTGAACAGAATCCAGATTTCACTGTTTCACTGAACGGTTCTTCAAAAGACTTCTGAAGTAATGGTTCCTTCCCCCTGCCCTCCTGTTGGGAGCAGGCAGTTGGGAGATCGAATTTCAGAGATAGCAACAACCACTGTCTTGGGAAGGAGCACCCGGCAGTCAGTGGGATAAGAATAAACCACCATCAACTCATCTGTAGATACACTTTCTCTCAACACATAAAACAGAAGCTCATAATCTTTCAAAACTACTCCAACAGATAATAAGTCACTGTAACTTAAAGCACAGCACTTCATGTGTCAAAAGTAACTGCTTTAATTCAGTGTCTTTATAAGACTCTCAAGTCTGACAGCACCAGGGAAAGAGGCGCAGCCCGTTCAGAAAGGAACAAGGCCACATGTTATCCCTCCCTTCTGACATATCAAAACCATGCACGTTTGAATCCCTCCTGATATTCTCTTCAAGCCGAGGAATGCTTCTAGTATGAGGAGGGGATGCTTACCTCTACAGCCTCTTCAAGTGCAGATGAAGTAGCCTGGGGCTACTGCTTTAAACCTGGTGTGGGAGAAAACTGGTTCAACTGCCTTGACTTGCTGAAGCAATTCACAAACGAATTCTGCTCACACATCGTTATTATCAGCATTAAATATTAAATATGAACCGAGGGAAGCTACTTTGCAAGCCATACCTACGTAGATCTTTCTGTTCTTCCCACTGCTTCTGCTTCAATAGTTTCTTCCTTTGCCTCTTGGACATGGACTCAAGGCATTCCTCCTTGCCCGAGCCTGCCTCCTGTTTCTCTGCTGCATTGTCACTTGACTTCACCTTTCCTTCCACATCAGCAACTTCAGGGAACAGGGTATTTTCCACTGGCACTTCTGGACAGTCCGTGGGCATTTTGGATGACATTAGCTTTTGGCCAGGTTTTCTGACTTGTTTCTCAGGACGTGCTGAATACTTCATTAAAAACAAGCTTTCTGCTCACTAGTTCTCTAGGAAACAAAATAATATGAGTATAATTAACAAGAAACTCAATTAGAACCAACATCACTTGACACCTACTATAAATCTGAATAAAGAAAAATAATAAGAGAAGGCCTTTTTTGTTTATCTAAAGCTTCTGCCAGCAGTAAGACAGAAAATACTAGGAAGATTATAACTTACATTCAAACAGTCTAAAACTCTGCCTGCTAGATCTGCAGGTAGTCAGTGCTTTCTAATTAAAAACTTCGTGAAAGAATAACAGCATAAAAGTAGGGAATCATACTGACTCAAATGTAAAAGAAAAAAAAAGCATCAGCAGTATGTGTACACAGACACAAGAAATTAAAGATGTATCTTGCAATATAACTATGGCAGTATGTTAGAGAAATGTAATTTTAAAGTCACTAAAGCCATTGAAGCGGGGGAAGAAGTGTGAACGAGCTGTACTCCTTCAAAATTAATTTTTATTTCTTCTCAGAAGACACTGGGCAGTGTCAGACACCGTCCACTGTCAGTGGACAAACATAGCAAGTAAAAGAACGAACAAATAAAAACTATTACTCAGCAAAACACTCTCTGCTCAAATAAATTGCAATTATACCGTCTTCTTTCCAACGGCAAGCACCATTTTTCCATCCTAGCGGCTCCCCCGTGCTCGACACCCACATAATTCCCCAAAGACAACTTCACCGGAGAACACTGCATCTACAACCGGCAGGAAACACCAATCCCCTGGCTTCCTGCAGTGACAGGAGACAGAAAATACACAGGACACCAGAAAACCAGCGGAGTTTTTCTGGCGCATCCCGATTTCCCTGTCTGAGGGCGTTCACGGACCGAGCCCTGCGCGGACACCTGCGTGCGTGTATACCGGCACACAGACACATATATACACACACACACACACACACACGTGTATCTATACACAGACACGCGATAAGCCCCTCATGACTACACAGGGGCGGCCGCAGGTACCCNCGCCGCCATTTTCCCCCCTCCCGCTGCCCCACGGGGCCGCAACGTACCCGCGAGCCGCCCCGCGCGCGCGCCCGCCTTGCCAGGGGGCGGAGCCGCGCCACACGCAGGCGCGCGGGAGAGCCGGGCGGCGGTCACGTGAAACCGCCGGGCAGGGCGCCCCCCAGCGGTGGGTGGTGTTAGGGAACACCCTCCCCTCCCAAAGCCATGGTCGCGGGGCCTGCGTGGGATAAAGGACAGGGAAGAGGAAGAAAACCTTATTTTTATCTGATGGTTCTGATGGCACCGCTGAGTTCACGCGGGGGCCAGCGAAGTATTTTTAACTGGTGGCATTCCTCAGGGCAGCCTTGTAGCTGCAGAGGTCCCGCGTCAGTGCCGTGCTCCCTCCGTTCCCTCAAGAGAGGTACGCGCCGTCGTGCTTCCTATTTTTAAAGGCCACCGACAATCAGCTTTTTAAACTCCGATGTCAATACCCAGAGAAGGGCAGCGTTCTTTCTCCGCCAGATAACTTCATGAAAGAATGCTGCTCTATTACAGAAGTCGGTTCTGGAGACTGGGATTATACTCTATGGGAACAACATATTTTGGGCAGCCCGAGTATGTAGATGTCTGTTTGCCCCTGGTTAACGAGTTACACAAAGTTAGCAAACACACGAGCGTGCGCTACCATAATACCCTTTTCATGTGCATCGGTGTTTATCTCGGGTTTCATTGGTGCCAGATATACACACTCGTACAGTTTTAGTGCTGGTTTCAGGTTCTCTACAGCTGTGTTGCACTCACAAAACTGTATGGTGGCACTATAGTAAGACACTGACCTTTCAACTGCTGTTGGAATTCAGTATTTGCTGTAGTATTTGATCTAGTTTGTGATTCCTATTCAGTGCATTGCTTTTAAAATAGCTACATTTGCATTTGCTGGGGTCTATTTAAAACCTTACTCATGTTACTATTAATATCTAGCTTGACACGCCAGCATCACACAAGTCCAAGCGCTCCAGTCTCCCTATGGAGAATCCTTTGGTGTTTTTCGTCGTTGAAAGGCTGCAGGTGAGTTACCGATAAAAGCCTATTTTTTTAAAAAAGCAAAAGACATCTGACCAACTCACATAATATTCAGATGTGCTTTTTCCTAGAATGAAGAAACTGCTTACGCAGTTTGTTTTTCTCGCAGTGCACTCTGCAAAGCGTCACTATTGCTCATCCAGACCCCTGTGTCCTCAGACACCGACACAGCGTAATGCAATGTTTTCTGAAGTATGCCAAGTGTCAGGCAGTGACAAAGCAAAATGAAGACCTGAGCAGTTGCAAACATTGAGAGCTGTCTGTCTAAATTTCATTATTTTGATAAAGCCTTAATGTGACTTTTTCAAGATGCTGATCCAAATGGTGAGTCACCCTCACCCCCAGCAACAGAAAGAACTAAATACTCCACAGCTTAAAGCTGCAGTTCCAGAGGCAGAGTGTGGAGAAAAAAAAAGATACTCGGGAGGCTCAGGTTTGGACAGTGACATTACTCCCTGTGGGCCTGATCTGACTGCCATACTCTGAAGGAGGGCTTGGAGTGCAAACTGGCTTTGGCCAGTGGCTTGAATGGGCATCTCTGATCCCCTGCCCCCTGTGCTAGAAACAGGGGTGTTTTATTCACCCAAACCCTGGGAGCTGGGGGCACACAGGCACCAGCTGAAGGGCGAAGATGCACTTGGGTACTCTGGTGCTCACACCTGAAAGTTTGAGTTGAAAAGCAAGATCTTCATGCTGTTGATTGAGAAGAGAAGGCAGAAAGAAACATTTTGTCGACCTCAGAACATGGGAGGAAATCTCATTAGTTTTATTAGGCTGTATAAAGATATGGGCCCTATAGTTTGGACTCTGGAAAATGTGCAGCAGCAGGAATACTTTGACCCCGGTCCATATGCCAGCATGGCGTGAAGCATCCATGAGGGGCTGATCCTGCAACTTGTGCGTGGTGTGGACTTTGGTGGGCACAGTGCTGGTTTCACTGGTGTAATCTGACTGAAAGGAAGTCACTGCTGATCAACTCTGGCCATAACTGAGGTGCGGCTCAGGCCTGAAGAGCCTGGTTTGAAGAGCCCACCAAGTGTGTGTTATGGGTATGCCTTTGGGTGTATAAATGTATGTGCAGGTGGAGATGTATGTACAAAATTTCTTTACATGGTGATCACATCCTTAGTTCTGTAATTGGCACTGCTACAAAGAGAGTGGTATCCAAAGAGAGATGTGGATTTACATCAGCAGGGGATTTTCTAAGAGAAACCTTTTTTAAAAAAAATTTTTTGTTTGAAGGAAGAAATCAATTTCTTGTGTCCTAAGAACAAAAGAGGACAAGTGGTCTTCTCCAGATTTCAGACTAACATCAACTCCCCCTTCTGAGTAGAGTGTCAATGCTGCTTTTCCAAAGCAGGATCCATATCTCTGGTTGTTCTGTAGATGGAGTTGGTTTTGCACCAACAAGATAGTGTCCTTATTTTTTTTCCAAAAAGCACAGAAAGGCTGGGAAGCTCCTTGTTTACTAAATGCAGTTAAAGGAGTCCTCTGCCTCAGTCCTTTGAATTCAGGAGTGTGTCACAATCTGTGCTGGGAAAGCAGCATAAGCAACCACAAATGGGGAAGAAGCAATAGCAGACCCCTGGGGTTTCCTAGTCTCCTCCCTCCCACGTGTGCACACATAAAATACAGGAAGAGAGCCAGGGGGAACTTCCACAAGGTGCAGATGAGCATGAGAGAGAAGCAGTGGCATGGACCTGTTGTTTCCCACTGCTGTGCAATGATTGACATCCACAGTGTTCGACTTTTCTTCTACCACAAGAAAACAGAGGAGGCATTTACACCACTCAAGGTGAAGGCTGTTCTCACTTTGCCATTCCTTGTAGAGGATGTGGTGGCAGAAGTGGCCCTCTGGGAGCCATCTAAATGCAGGCACTTGTTGGGTTGGGGTGTTCATAGATCGCAGTCACATGAAAGCAACTTGTGGAAATAGAATGGAAGACTGTGGTGATGGCTCACTTGTGCGTTCCCTTTGTAAGCAGGAGCAGATCCTCCCTCCCCACAGAGCTGGGGTAGAGGCATGCAGCCTCGCAGGCTGTGACACCCAGGGTGTGCCAAGAAACACGGGGGGTTGGCCTGCTGCCCTACTGACACCTGAGGGGCAGCTGAAGGACAAGCTTTAATGAGCCCTGTGGCCATGAGCTTAGTGTGAGAGGGCCTGCGATTTACTGTCAGAGGAAACAGGGAAGCACATGGGTTAGTCAGCTGGGGCCTTTTCAAGGGAGGTGGTGAAGTAAGCACAGGAAAAGGCGAAAGGGCTTGGTTTGCCCTGCTCCCAGATCTTGCCAAGCAGGTACTCTTCACTGAGATGGGATAAAATGTCTCGGTTTATCTCATCTTTCAGTCTCTAACCTCTGCCCCTGCAATGATTTAAGATGGGGGCTGGGGTTGCTGAAAGAAAGAACATTTGTTTAGTATGGTACAGTATAGCAGGTACTGACATCACATCTGAATCTCTGTAAAGAAGTAGGATCAGTGTTTGGGATGGCACTGATAAATCCCATGTGCTTCTATTTCCAGGAAGACCCTTAAAAAACTTCTGCTTCTGGGGTTGCTCGCAGAGATGATGGCAGATGATGGAATGGAGACAGTACCCAGGATCCAGCTCCTGGCAGCAACAAACCCAGTCACCCTTTTGTTCAGAGAAAGGAGAGGTGGCAAGATCTCCTGGTGCTTCCAGGACTGGAGGTGGTTTCCCAGGCTCAGAAATGGGTCTGGATGGGCTCAGTATTCAAAAATGAAAGCCGAGGTGATCGATAAAATGGGGTAGAAACCGCCAGTTACCTTAGTTCTTAATAATTAACTGGAAGTCCTTTCATGAACTTAGTACCTGAGTGTGGAATTTGGAATCTGACCTTTACTACATCTAGATAAACAGTGTGGCCGAGCCTGTGGCTCTCTCTGCAAGCTCCACTCTCAGCTCGCTTCTTGGAGGCTCTCACACTTCATGCTGCAGTCAGGAGCTCAGCAGAGTCCAGCATGATTCTTCTTACTGTGCTCTTCCTTTGCATCATTTCCACCTACTCAGCCTCAGTTAAAGGTAGGTCTGTACCGGGCTTGGTTCAGCTTCTGCCTCAGCAGAGGCATAACCAATGTGTGTATGCAGAACTGTTTGGCCTCAAAAATTATCATCTTTACTCAGACATCCTTGAGTAATACAAGTTGCATTTAGTAGTTAGATTTAAGTGCTTGTGGCATCCTTCTCAGCAGAGGTGATGGAGGAGACAGTATTTTCAAGTGCACAGGGCCAGTGGTGTGACCAGGAGATCAGGGATCTTGACCTTGCTTAATCAGGACTTACTGTGGGGGCACTGACTTGAAAGGGGCTATTCACATGCTCAAAAGTTAAACACACAGAGTGCTCTGGTGGAGCAGAGCCAGGAAGTGCTCAGGGCTCTCCAGTTTTCAGCTTCTGAGCAATTGACCCAGCTACTACTGAAGTCAGCAAGAAGCATCCTGGTAATTTCATGAGAAGCTTGCTCTGTAGTAAGTCTTGAAAACCCGGATGTCTGCAGAAGCCCTGTGAGCAGAGCTTTACTCAGGTGTCCTGACAATGTCAAGGGTATAAAATCGTGGAGACTCTGCTTCAGCAGTGCCAGTGTATGAAGGAAAGGTGTCTTTAGTAGTGACTCGTCATGTACAACCTGACATTAAATTTAGAGGAGCAGCAACCTTATAACATAAGCTGAGTTTTTGGTTTAATGAGGATGTCTTCATTGTGATGAGAAGCAGGGGGGACACGCTATACTGATTTAAGCTGTTAAAAAGGCTGTAGAGGTGCTCTCATGGATGCCACCTCCTGCTTCCTGCAAGGGATCCAGGACACTATAAGCACAGAGCAGTAACCTTCCTTCCTCCCTGCCCCTGTATGCCCTCATAACAGGAGTTACAAAGGGGAGAAGTTTGCAGGCAGTGCCTTTACCTGTGGGTTTATTTAATGAGATTGCCAAGTACAGTTTATGGCTAGGTACCAGTGTGACACATTTCTGGTGTCTAGTCTTCCCAGCTTCCCCTTTATATCAGTTAAGCAAAGCTTCTTGATGTGAAGTAATACTTGCTTGTCACATCCCTAGGATACTGAGCAAGCATTTTCTCTTTAATTAGTTATCCCTTCAGCTCTGCCAGATCTCATCTCTCTCTTGTGCAGAGAGATTGAGAGCTAAATTACTGGCCCAAAGGCCCCTTAGGACCTCAGTGTCAGAGCTGGGATTAGGATAAGTGTTTTACCTTTCTATCAGGCTGTGCTGTCTTTTGGAAATATTGAAACATTATTTTATTCAATTTAGGTAGGTCAGCAAACATAAAACTTTCCTACTGCGGTTCCACTTGAAAAATGTTTTCAAGTAAGCGGATGGGGTTTGCTTTTTAAAGCTATCTGGTATCAGACAGTGGCAAATATGATTTATGAAGGTAGAGCTAGAAAGTAGTTAGAGACACACATGCTGTGCATGCCATATGTATTAATAAAAGGCACAGGACTTGACAGCTGTCTCTACTCATGCAGTGTAACCTTCTGTATTATACAGTATCATTTAATTATAGACTTGGCATGTTACCCTTAATGACAGACACTTAACATTACTAGTCAAACTATGTGTTATGCACTCCACCTTGGAAGCAGCACTTCTGACCCCAAGAGAGCATGGCTGGGCTAATGGCAGTCTGGATGTGCATCTTTCCTCCCTTCTCAGTCGCTGGGACACTTGCCATCAGCTGAAATGTCAATGGCTGCACAGGCACCAAGGATTCTCATGCTGTGCTGAGTACAAAGGAAAGAGCTTTTAAAAGGAGGGCTTTTAATTAAGAAAAGTTTCTATCAGAAAGGTGTTGGAATATTCATTTTTAAATAGTACTGGTGTTTTCTTCGTGAAAGTTGACATGAAAATTTAGTTGTGCTGTTTTGAATACTGGTTCAAATACAGGTCAGTGATCCTGTATCTCTGTCTCTCATCTGTCAGTATTCTCCTTGCCTCTCAGCCTGACCATGCTATTCAGTTGTCTCTCTTGGCTTCCCCATTTCCACTGGGATAAGTGCTAACTCTTTGGGACTGCTTTCAATAGTGCCTCCTCATCCCTGTTGCTTCTCTTATCCTGATCCATGGCTGGCCTACCCTTTCCCAGTCTGGCAATTAAAGGTGTCTTCTGCCCTGGCTCCTGAAATGTTTTCTATGTGTTTAATGGTGAAAGCTTTCAGAACCTAATATTCTTCTAGCTCCCAGGAATACTTCGCTATTATTCGTTTCTTCCATGACATTTGTAAGAAGCTGCTGCATCATTTGCTCCTCTGTTTCCTTTAGCATGGAGCAGCTCTTTTGTATGTGAGGACAAGCAAATGCTGAAACAGAGGAAGAGGGAAGGAGCTCTTGCAAAAGGAAAAACAAGATGTATGGATTCAGTTGTGGGGAAAGGAAGAGGTTAGGTGAAAGGTGCTTTTAAATGAAAATAGAGAGGCAGCAAAACAACAACATCCACCTTAACTAATATGACACTTGTCTGTGAGCACCCAGATAATTTCTCTTGGATGTGCTATTCTGCTGCTTTTTTTTCTTTGGATGGGACTGTGTCATCCTATGTGTTTAGAATGCACCTAGTAGGTGGTATTCCTAAATCTCAGCCAATACTAAGTCCTTCGCATTGCAATTTCTGCTGGAAATGAAGGGCATTTTGAACCAGGAAGCAATTGGCTCCAAGGGACAAGCACCTAAAGTCCCTGCTCCAAGAGACTGCAGGGAACCAGGGGTGTCCCTGAAATGCATAGCCACCTCTGAGCAGGCACTGAGCACCCTCTGCCCTCGAGGGCAAGGTAGCGTCAAAGCAGGGAATGGGGGAAGGAAATTGGCTAGGAAATTCACAATAAACTTGCAGGAAGGGTTGTAAGCCTCTTGGGGACTTTGTTTTGAAACAGACACACAAGACATGCAAAACCAAAAGAGCCCCATTGTGCCAACATGAATCCTTCAGCCTCCTTGGAAAAAAAATCAATAGTTACAACTTTGGCCTCTCATATGCAAACAGGCTGCTCCTGCTGGGATCACAAAACTCGCTGCACCACATCTCCAGCTAGCATAAAGTATAAGTCCATTTAGTTCTGTAGCTTTGCCAGTTTATGCAGCTTGCAGACCAAACTTGGTGGAGTGTCTGTTTTGCTCAGAGAAAGGTTCTTTGAAGCTGACCTTAATCCACTGCCATGGTATCTGAGTGAATAGGGGAAGAAAGTGATCAAAATCTTAATGAAATGGGGGTTTTGGACTCTTTTAAACCTGCAGAATATTTCCATCCAGCCAGATGGAACTACACTGTGCACCTACCTAACTGGGTTTTAAAATATTAGAGTGAAATAAGACTGGTTTTCCTTTTTATCAATGTAGTGATTTGAGATTTATTTAAGTGAATCAGATAAAACAGAGGGATATAAGATAAATTAAGATAGCCAGATGAATCTCTGCAGGGGTCTTTGAAGACAATTTGCTGATTGCATTACAACATGCTTAAAAATTTGTCTGAGATGTTGTGATAGAATTTTGTTCTTTCCCCCGCCCCTTTCCCTGCACTTGTCATAAGACTGAGATGCATCTCCCTGAGGACAGCACTTTGTTTTTCTTAGATTAAATCTGTTGTGAACATGTTGTTTCTGCTGTGTACCTCCTGAACTCCATGAAGAAATTCCCAGTGGATTCAGTGGCGCAGCATTTGGGTGTGTGAGGCTAGTGCTGTGCTGCTTACAGATAGCACCTAAGGTCACTGTATGTGTATTTACTTGGAGAATGTTAAGAGCACTCTGTGTACAACCAACTTCTTTTTCCTTCCCTTCGCTTTTACATTACTTAAAATACATCAGTTAGCATTGGGGACACACCTATGGGGACAATTATTTTGTTTAAAGAACAAGAGCTCAATTATTAAATCTAAAAATCCATTCTCAGTGTCTTCATTACATTCTTGTCACATTTGGGCAAGACGCTCAATGGAAGGATTCCCAGTAAATATGCAGGAGATGCAGAGAACGATTTCTGTTGGCTCCAGCAAATTACATCAGTGCATTTCACACTGCTAAGCACACAAATTGCGTGATTAATTGCAGTTTCTTGAGTTGCAAATAATTTTGGATTAATTTGTAATGCTAACACAGCTGAAGAAAAGAATCTGACATTCTTCAAGGATAGAACAAAGGATTTTGTGACTATTCTTATGTTAAATATATAAGATCAGTGTCAACTTAATCACAAAAAAGTCCAGCTGCTTCAGTGGGATAGTCTCTGTAATCAAAAGTAGCAGGATCAGTCCCATAAATCTTTTGTTTGTAATTAATTTTTAAATTTTTCTAAAGGTGTTTCTAAGAGAAAATGGTACATTATGTGAGTTAGTCGATCCTGAAACACTGTTTGTTTTTCCTTTCCAAACAGGGCACACTACTGGACCAAGCCTAAATAATGACAAGCTATATAAGTTTGCTTACTCAGCTGAAGTCTATGTTGATCAGGTGAAAGCATCACTGCAGAAAAGTGCAGGATATCGGATTTCTTCTGATGTGGATGTCAACCTCTTATGGAGAAATCCTGACAATGATGATGACCAGCTGATCAAAATTACGGTAATTAATGCCTTCAGACAACTTAAAACATACACAGTCTTCTGCACTTACCTAGCTGCTGGGCTAATCTCAGAGAACTCACTTTCAGAACATGAGCTAAATCTTTTATTCTCGTCTCATCAACTAAACCCAGCTGCTTTGATGAGCTGATTCCTACAGAATAAGGTTTCACAAATATGTATCTAACATCAGTAAGCCAGAACTTCAGAATATTTTCTATATTTTGAAATTGGTGCATACAGCACCTATAGCTTCAAACAACTGGTGTGCAAGCACCTACCCAAGGGTCAATATGTTGTCTGAAACCCTCAGTTCTAGCTACAGATTATGACACTTGCTAAATAGAAATTGGGTTTGGTACTTAGCTTTATGGTGAGATTTTCAGGCACTTACTTCCCCAGGGGAGAGCACTGGCTTCTTTTGTAAACATAGACATTGAAATCATGGAAGATTGATGATCAGAAACAGAAATGAAAAAATAAAGAATATTTGTTATGTAATTTAGTCTATCTCACCTGCCCCAGGCCAGTTCTAGACTGCTCTCTACATTAATTTTCTCTGCTTTTACTTTGCTAGATAAAAGATGTTCAAGTTGAAAATGTGAATGAACGTCCAGCTGCTAAAAACATCTTCAAAGGAAAAAGCACAGAGAAGATCATCGGGAAAGAGTATCTGGAAGCTTTACAGAGGCCCATAGTGGTTGAGCTAGTCCGTGGAAAAGTAAGACCCTGTTTTTTAAAATTCAGTCCCTGAGAAAACATGATTAACTCTTTTCTAACAAACTTGAAGAATTTAAGAGTTCACTATTCACTTAGTGTTTTTAGTAAGCCGTTGTGTCCTATCATTCTATGTGAAATACGGTAGTTTAGAACAGACTGTAATTTACCTGTACAAGGGGCCCTTCTAGCCCAAGCCTGTTGTGGATTGACAACACCACACAGTTGTGAAGGAAAGAGCAGATTGTCCACAAATATATAGGTACACATGTGGATATATGCACAATTGCTATGTGGGATTTGTGCTATTGACTTCAGCAAGCGCAGGATTTTGTCCAAGATCAGAAAAGGAGATACAGTTTGTCATGAGGGATGTTATACCAAGTCTGTGAGGAACAGTGTTAATCACTTTAAACCCTTATCAAGTATTACTTATTACTTATCAAGTATTTTATTAGGACTGCTTTTCCCAGCTCTTTGGTTTTCTTATTTACTTCTGTGTCACCTGCAGTTTCAATGGTCCCAAGTTCATAAGCATGATGCTGAAAGAGCTACAGCCTTATATGTTTTTCAGTTCCCTTATATGGGAAACTGTCTCCAAAAATCTGAAGAGAAGGGTCAGAGAGCAGGTGTGTCTCAACTTGTGCCTGGGCTTTATAGTCTACCCTGAGAGAACACCAAAGCACTGTCCCACCTCAGGAGCACCCACGTCCATTTGTAGGTCTCAGAGTCCCCATTTTGCTGAGAAGGGGATTCAGGTACATCCACCTCACCCTCTCTTTCCCTGCAGAGCTGCTTATGTGTCCTCTTGCACTTAGCCTACTGTTCTGGCCAGGGAGTGGTGAGGCTTGGGCCATGGCTGCTCCTGCCTCCTGTCCCTGGTTCTTCAGCCTCCTGTTGCTTGTGGCATTAGGCCAAGAGCTCTGTGTTCCCCTCTGCAGCCTGAGCAATGCTTGGCAGGTGGGACATGGGCAGAGGGGCTGTGAGAAAGGAGGAAGGTTGAAGGTCATACTCCCTTTTCCCTTCTGCAGAGCAGAGTGAGGGCTGTGACACTCAATCCCAGCAGGATCTTTACCTCCTGCTGTAAATAGGCACTGAGCACATACCCTGGCCACCAGCTCAGCCTGCTGAATTGCAGCTGCTATCAGACCTGCTCAGTAACTTTCAGACTCAGCCTTGTCATCAGTTTTACACAACGTAAAAAGAAACAGGACAGCACTGGCTGCGAACTGTACACATCCCTAAATGAGAAGAGGTACCAGAAGAACACAGTCAGAATGCATCTGCTCCCAATACATTACATACTTTGATGCTAAGACTGATTTGAAGTATTAAAAACTTGGGTTTTTCTTTGGGTAGGAGGGTCTATGCACTCCTTTTATGATTTCTTTGTGGTGTGATACTTTCATCCCTGGCAACATCCAGGGTTGCCCCGAGATAACGCACTGATTGTACTTACAGTTCCAGAAAAAGGGGCACTTTTAAAGCACCTTGAATGCAAAGTGGAGGTGCAAAGTCTTGTTACGAGAGGAGAAGCTCAAGCACAACAGTTGACCCATGAAGTACAAAGGTTGTGATATGTTTGACACGTCATTTAAGCAATTCTATCTGTGATTTATCTATGATTCATCTTGAGTTTTTGTAACCTGTGATTAAAGTGCAACAGATATTATGCCCCTGTGGGGAGCGATTATCTGAGGATTATGTGAAAAAATGAGTCGCCTGTGAAATTATGAGAAGTTTCTCATTTCCTGTCAAATTCTCTCCAATTCCAGGAGGAGAGATGCTCACTGCAGTGAAACTGTACTTAGATTCAGCTGAAAGCCAAAACATGTTTGTATTATTATTGTCAGGCCCTGCAGCCTCTGGACTTTGCTTAAATAACAGCAACAGGTCCAAATTCAGCTTCCTAATGAGAAAAAAGTAAAGGGAGTTTTTCTAGAGCAGATCCTTATTATTCCCTTCTTATTTAATTGGATTTGTTTTACACTTTTGAATGCTTTTTTAATATACTTTTTTTCTTTTTATTATTCCTACAGGTCAAAACCTTCTACTCGTATCAAAATGAACCTGGTTTTACACAGAACATTAAGAGAGGTCTGGCTAGCCTTTTCCAGCTACAGCTGCACTCTGGTTCTTCCAGTGAGGTATGTTGCTGTATCAGGCAAGATTATCATCACCTGAGGAACAGACAGAGCCTGATCTGCTCAGAAAGGCACACCTGTGGCCCCTGCTGACTTCAGAAGGAGTGAACTGTGGCAGAAATCAGCCCTTTGATCACATATGAGGCTGAAGACAGTCTTCTGTATATTTGGTGACACAAACCAAGTTGCTGCAATTAGTGTAAAGTGGTGCAAACCATTTGATTTAAAATGCCTTTATCAATTTAGCAGAATTTGGTAATAAACCAGCTTAAACCAGGTAACTATAAAAGTGGTTATACTGCTATTTAAAGTTGGTTGATTCCTAAATTAAATTAATTGAAGTCCCATAGTAAATCAGAGTACCCACACGAAGTTAGCGCTGGTTTAGCTGCATCCATGTAAGTTACATTCCATGGTTAAATTTCTATATCTGTCCCCTTGAACAATGCTTGAATTTAACTCAAATTTATGACTATAGTGTGAGCTGCTAGGTATTTCCTATTTTTTTTTTTTTGTTTAAACAAACATTGTTGCTTTTCTTCATAAGCATCTAATGAATAGTATCCCTGCCAATCTGAAGCAGACAGAACTACTGATCTCCTCAAAACTGTGAAATAAACCCAAACAGTGCAGCATCTCAGGCAGAGGATTCCAACAGTGGAGAAAATGCTTCATCTTTGGAAGGTGTTCTGGGGTTCCAAAGACAAATTCAAGAAATTGTCCTAATTGAACTCTCTTTTCCAAGGTGGACATTTCTGGGAAATGCAGTACTACTTACCACGTGCGGCAAGATCAAGTGACTAAAATAAAAGACCTGGACTCCTGTGAAAGAGAAACGAAAGGATTTACCAGCCACAACCGGGTATGATTTCTTTAACAAAATAAAATCTGTTCTTCTATTTAAAGTGTATTTTTAGTAGCTGGTACTCATCTTCTCAGAAGTCCTTCTTGCATTAGAGAAAGCAAATTCTGTATGTAAATTTTGGAGTTTTACTAGCCCAAATATCATGTGCAGTTCCCATGGAGAGAACAGGGAATGAATTCTCCTCTAGTGTAGAGCACTTTGGCTCGGCTGATACAGACACAATCACAGTGATAACAGTAACCTTTTTCCCATTTGCTGTAAATGCCAGGCAAGATGCTGACTCCTGAATGGAGCCTGGTCAGGCTTGCCTGGAAGGTCAAAGGCTTCTCTGATACACCGGTGTAATATAGGAGATGCGCCGTAGAGGTAACTGAAGCCCTTCTATGGCCCTAATGGTCCTCCACTGTTAATAAGTGTCTTTTTAAATAGTCACTGCTGAGGACAGGCTGGACACGTGCTGAAGGTGCTGGGATTCTTCGCATCAGAAACAGACCTTTCTCAGTTCGGAGAAGTACAAAGACAGCACACACTCTGCTCATAAACTGCCTTAACACTATGACTGGGTTCCCAATTTTCACACTTACCACAAAGACTTCACCTTGTTTACAAAACAGATCAAACCAGGTGGCTGGCTTTTCTTCCTGAGTGTGAACATGACAATCTCATTTACAAGACATTTCTCTGGAAAAGTTTCTTGTCTTGTTTAAAGCGTATTTTAAACTAAATGTAGTGCTGGGCATTTTCTTAGTTGCAGCTTCCTCCATAACTTCCTGCCCTACTACCACTGTCTTTTCCCCTGGTACATACTGAATTTGAAGCACACGGTGTAGAAGTGAGTGGCTTCTTACTGCTGCAGAGGGAATTCTTGAAAACCTGGTTTATAGGCTTAGCTCGAGATGCCAGCCTACATGCATCTTCCTCATATGGCTCTACTTCATTACAAGTCTTGCCCTGATTTATAACGGTGAGCTTTTTTCCTATTTTGTTGTTTATTGAATAGCCCTCTTTCTGTTTTATTTTTAAATTATTTTCAGATCTTGGATGTTGGTACAAAAGCCACGTCTGCTACAGTTTATGTGCTGGAAGACAGTTTCATTAAATCCATTAAGGCAGAAGAAAATTTTGTTTTCGTTCTGAATTACCGCCGAAAAACAGGCGCCAAAATAGTTTCAAAGTAAGTTGGGCAATTGGACTGTTATTGATGGTAGCAGGACTAGTGGTTCAAGTCAGGTTATATGTGTAGGTCTTACAGAATTGAGATCTAAGGCTGTAAACTCTCCAGGTAAGGATTTAGGTTTCTCTTGTATCCATACACAGGTCCCACTGTGCCAGGTGCCAGGTCCAACTTTGATTAAGGGTTCTGTCACACTGCAAATAGTAAATAATGGCATTCATAAGAAATTAATTGAAAACAGCTGGAATTGGCAAAAACCTTTTAATCTACCCATTAGTGCTATAGGTATTCTGTCTTCTCATTTCTCAAGAAATACTTCTCATGGATTTCCATTTCTAGTATGTGAGTGTTTGGAAGTATAGAAAATAAAATCTACTGCATAGAAAGGAAATAACAGTGAAACCTAGATCTGTATTAGACTCCAGACTCCAAAGCACTGAAAATCTGGAGATATTCATATAAGATAAATGATTCAGGCGTCTCAGTAATATTAAATATTTAAAAGAAAAAGTACATTCAAAAACCTCACTTTCCAGATCTTTTAAGAAAAAATATGTGAAACATTTTCCACATGTGTGAAATGTATGTGGGTGCTGAAGGCTGTTTATGAAGTGCTGTAAATCTATGCTTTAGAAAGTCTCTCATATAGGTATTTTATTGCATCTAACTCTAGCAGTAATTTTGCTTGTATCAGATATTTCTGTTACCTCAAAAAACTCATACACTTGCCATGTTCTGAATGTTTTAAAATAAGGTCAATAGGTCTGTATTCTATATATTTTTGTCTGTGGAGGGTTTTTTGTTTTCTCTTGCTGCGACTTCTGCATCTCTGCACTGATGGTTGACCTCTAATGGTGTCTCCACTGTGGTTGTACAGGCAGAGGCTGGAACTGAAGTCAGTACAGGCTGGGCTGGGACTGATTGCTGCGAAGCAAGTTGCCAGTGTGATCAAGACCTTGGACCCTAATTATGTTGCCATGCCCCTGGAGGCAGAGCCAGTGAAATCCGAATGCAAAAAGTGCCCTTCAGTAAGTAAACACGGGCTCACTGGATATCAGCTGGGTTAGCTGAGCAGGACAAGTGTGAAAGGAAGTTTCTGTCCAAGCAGAACTAGGACAGGTCCAACATATCAATATTAATACACCCTGGAGTGGGGAGTAGGGTAGTGTTGCAATGGTGCTCCACCCCACAAGAAGGTGTTAAGATCTGCCACTAAAAGTACCAACCTATTTGCTCTCTGTCAAAGACTGCATGCAATATTTCTCAAGACCACTGGAAAATACAACACCTTTTTGTTTTATCTCACCTTTGCCAACCTTGAGCTGACAGAAGCTTATTTCCTCTGGGTAAGGGGGTGGAAAATTAATTTTAAGATGGTTGACTGGTGCTTATAAACGATTCTGTCATGGAGAAGCTGAACTGTTCCAAGAAATTAAAGTTCGTTAGGCATTCCTCAGGCAGGCTAAGCATTTTTTGGTAGTATATCTGGCTTCTTTTTACTACCTGACGTCAAGGAAGTCTTTTGTTTAAAAGATTTTATAGGTATTTTGTAAGTGTAAAATGGGGCTTTAGTATTCTTGGGATGTCCAATAATGTTCTCATTTTTCCCTGGAAAAAATTGCCTTGGTTTTTTTATATTTAAGACATCTGAAGGCGAAAAGCATAGCACTGTAAATGCATCATTTTTTTTTTTTTTTTTTTTTACTAATGTTATTCGTCATAAACTAAATAAATTACTAAATAAATTACTACAGTGACTGTTAGCAAACAGTATTAATGCTATTACCAGTGAGGAATGAATGGGTACATTAATTTAAGGATCATTATTCTCTGTTTTTGATTAGCAAGGTACAGCTTCTATTCAGCACACATAATTTTAGTCCTCCAGAGATACTCCTTATGCGCACAAATGCCTTCCTGTATTGGAACTTGTGCTGGTTGTTTGGAAGTAGCATTACACTGTAATAATTTTTCTTGTCTGGTGCTTGTTGAGCCACAGAGAAGACCCAAAACACATGTTTGGGGAATATGGAAATGATGCTGCATGTGTGCTGGAGCAGTTCTGAGCAGGGAACATCAAAGCATCCTAAACAGAGTACGGACAGGTGATTTTTCCCTGACTCTGCCCATCAGGGTTTGTGCTGACCAATGTGTCACTTGGAACTGAGTTTGTCATAACAGTTATAATTTCCAGACCAAGATAACAAACACAGGGTATAATTCCAGAGCACTGCTTGGGGACTGAGCTATATCATTATAAACCTAATGGCATGAGGAGAATGAAGTCCTGCTTTTGTACTGTATTTTTCAGTAACTGCTATGAAAAGATGGGCCCTATAAACAGAACACTGTATCCAAAGCAGCAACATAGCATATGGTACTTATATATCATAGTATACATTAATGCCCTGCTGGCATGCTTATGCCTTAGAGTTTTATGTTTTCAAAGCCCTTTTAAAATTGTAACAGGTCTTAGTTCTATCTTTATGAATTTGGTAAAATAACCATTAGTATCCTTATTTCCCAGACAGCAGCACTAACTTCTCTGAGGTTATGGCAAATACTTACACTTTAAGTCAGGCCTAGATTTCTGTGTTTAGACAACATAAAGCATGCTCTTTTCAGAAGAGCTCATGCATCTTACACTTTTTTATGCTCATGGTTCCTACAGGAATGGATTCTTGCCCCTTCTGAAAGAGAGGTGGGTTTGCTTTGTCTTTTGCAGCCACCCTTTGTAGGTTGGTAAACAGCTGTCAGGCACTGACATTCAAAACCAACTCCTGCTCTCAAGTTTAGAACCTCTTGGTTTGGCTGGAGTTTTCTTAGAGTGCCCACAAGACCTCTGTTCTGATGTCTCTGTCAGAGAAACAGAGATCCATGTCCAAGCTTGCTGAGTTGCCATGTGGAAGCACGTGCATCTTGTGCCTGAATCTAGGTTATTAAATCCAAACTGCCTGACATTCACATCAGGAAAGTGAGGGCCCTCATGAAAGTCAATTGTGAATAGTGTTCTTAATGCCATGGTCACTGCAGGAGATAGCAGCTGCTCCTGGGAGCCATTGAACAGTTTGAGCAGCTCCCCAAAAGGAAGGTTTGGTCTCCACTCTCTTTTGCTTGAGATGGCTCCAGCTTGCATCTCCCACCTTGCTTGTCTCCAGGGTATGGGCTAAACTGACTAAGCAGCCCACACAGCTGGGCTCTGCACAGGAGAAAATACAGAAGTAATGAAGTTAGAGGTTTTTTGCTGGACTGTGGTGCAACTTCAACGGGGGTATAGAAAGAGCCCCATATGTTTATCCAATTTCAGTTTATAATAGCAACAGTGACCTTGGTGCTAAGCACTAATCACCAGTTGAGGTTAAAAGACCCATCTGTGCTTTAGAACATGAGCTCCTCCCAGCTGGTCATTAATCCTCAGGAAATATCCTGTGTCTCAATCATTGTTGCCTAATTATTGTTTGTTACAGTCAATAGAAGTTGCACTCTGTCCTGATGAATGATACTTCTAATTGCAAGCAGGTTCAAGTGTTATTGCCCAATACAAAATCCACAAAGAGGGGAAGTATTTTAGTAAAGGTCAAATAGGTGCTAGTGTTATTTCCCACTGAGGAAAACTGCAGTAAAGACTGCTGCAAAGAACAGCTGAGTTTTCACCAAGGAATGTTCTCGATAATTTGAGATAACAGAGGCAAAGGCGAGGGAGAGAGGAAAGGTCAAAATACCAGCATTGGTTTCTTATAGGAGTGTATCTGGAAGGACAGATATGGGTGCTTTGCTGCCGTGTTGGCTCATTCAGGTGAAAAATGTGGTATGGAAATAAATAGAGCAACAACTAGACCTGTTCTAATACCATCTTACCTATCATTTTGTACAATAGCTACAAATCCCTTTGTATGCAATTTTATGACTAAAAAGTGGGAATTACTTATTGGACATTTAATCCTATTCTATACTAATCCAAAATTACTATCTTCTCAGAAAATTTATGAGTTGAGGATTGTGCATCTCCCACTTAAAAAAACCACCAAACTACTTAGGAAAAAATAGGAACATAGGGCAAACACCATATTCACCAGAAAGCACAGTAAATCTGCAAGAGAAGAGAATTCGCTTTATTCCTGTTACAGTATAAATAAACTTGTATTGTTCCTAAAGAGATTGCATTTAAGATCATGTACAATATCAGGGAAATACTAAAGTGTTGGAAGAGAGACAGCTATTGAAAGGTTTCAAAGATATTTGTGCTGGGATATCATAAATTAAGTAATACTTAGCTAGAGGATCATCAATCTATTGGATTTCAGCTAATTTGAGCAACAGCTGGCCTACATATGTGCATTTACAAAGTCTGATTTTGAGAACTGAAACCACAATCTGAGAGATTTGACATAATATGAATTGTTTTGCAGCTTTCTGAACACTGGCAGAGCATCAGAGAACATATGCATCCTGACAGACTTTCCAAAGCTGAAGCAGCAAAAAGCTTTTTGTCCTTCATTCAGAACATCAGAAGAGCTACAAAAGAGGAGATACTGAAAGTTATTAGAAGTGAAAATAAAGAATTTCTGTAAGTTACCATGAACAAACTTTCAAAAGGTTTAAGTTACTGAGAAATGCAGAAGGGCAAATTGTATGCAAAGAGATTGAATTCTACTGGTGATGTCCTAGTAATGCAAACCTAGTGTTCAGTACTGTCTACAGAAAAAGGATTTTTTTTTAAAGCTATGTTTGTTCTTGTAATATAAGAAATTTTCAGCATACCCTTCAGCCACCAGGGTTGTATCTAAAGTGTAAGGCCAACAAGCTTTGTAGATAAGCCGAAGGTTCTCAAACCACTGCTTGTTCTGAAACACCCTGTAACTCGTTCTTAACTTCCCATTTGTTTCCTTCAATTGGAAATATGACAAAGAAGGGGAAGGTTGATGCCTGGGTATTGTTCTAGTATTAGAGTTTGGTTGTGAACAGCGTGCACACTGAGACTTGAGAGTTGAAAAGCATTTCTGAGTCATACGGTCAGGATCTTTCAAACAAATTGTAGAAGTTGTCAGCAATAGAGATAAACCTGAGAGTCACTCAGGTAGCATAGAAGCCTTTTCTCTATGTGCCATTGTGTATGCAGTGCTATAACACGTTTTACATTTACAGCCTTGTCCTGTGAACTTTAATACACTTGTGATAGTTTGGGTTTTAGTACTTTTTTTTGGTCTCCTATTTGCATAAATTCAAATACTGTCTATGGATATGAGTTCGTGTACCAGTTTGAGGTCAAAGTGTTCAGGGACACGTTTTTTTCCAGCAAGAGTAAAATATTCTCTTGCTTGCAATGGAGAGTTCTTTCAGCACATTAGGTTCTTTCTTTCAATATGCAGCAAACTTTTCATTATTGTTTGGGTCATTGCAATGATATGTTCATTTAATTTCCACTTCTTTGTAGTCCACAGGTAGTGGATGCTGTAACCTCTGCTCAGACACCAGAGTCACTGGAGGCCATGCTGGAGTTTCTTGACTTTAAGGATGCAAGCACTTTTATCCTGCAGGAGCGATTCCTGTATGCCTGTGGATTTGCTTCTCACCCCAGTGAAACGCTCCTGAAATCTTTAACTGTAAGTCAAAGGACAAAACAAATACAACAGAGCTAATACTCTTATGCCCCATCCCTGTCAAAGGAGAAGGGAAGAAGAAACAACTGTTGCTGTTTCTATTTTTCCTTTCTTTATGCCTTCCTGGGTTTCCTTTAAGTGTGTCGTTAACATAGATCCTGCAAACAACAGAAGTTCCTAGGTCCAGAGTGAAAGTCTATTTACTTCATAAAATGTTACCAAAATCTACTGCTTGGAAAAGAAACATAATACTGAATGTCAGGAAAATAATTTGAGGATTGTTTGATTGTTGCCTTATGAAAGTCCTGTAACTAGGACTCTAAATACTTTTTTTTTTTTCCCAAAAGAATCCACTGTTTTAGACACTGAATGTAACTCAAGGTGAAAATGGCAGTGAGTTATTATATATAATATATATGTAATGATAGAGGTGTGCTGTGCTTAGCCTGAGTCCAGGCCATTGTGGTAATCACTGCCCTTGCATTGCATTAATGTTCACAGAAAATGATAGAGTCTGTTGAACCCACTGCAGACTGTGGCTCATCATATTTACACTGAGACACTAAACAGCTTTGCTTTTGCATGACAGGAGAAGTTCAAGGGGGATGTCGCTAATGAAGAAATCAGAGAAACTCTTGTCATTGTCATGGGAGCGCTCATCAGAAAATTCTGTGATAAGGGAGACTGCAAGCTTCCAGTGAGTATCTGATGGTCACTGCTGCCCAAATTCTGTTCTGCGACACACGTGAGTGATCCCTGCTGACATTACTGGGAGAGCACGAGAGACACGGGAAGGAGAGTCTTCTGTTAAAATAAGCCCATAAACTCTTACGTTTGATAGAGAGAAAATTATATTTTTGTTTAATAATGACATCCGCTTTGCCAATGATAGGCTTTAATCTTGTCTCATCCCATTTCTGGGGATTTCTCCTGGTTTTCCCTTGTCTGACGGATTTTTTTCTCACTGCTGAATCTGCCAGCAGGAGTAATACTTGTGTTCCTTTGTCCAAAAGCTTTGTGTGTCCTCAGAGAAACACTGGCAAACTCAGGATCTGTTTATTATTTGCAATCACCTTAGGTTATTTCACCTTTGTGAAGAAAATTCATTGGTTCAAGTACTCAACTGTGCCCCAAACATGCATAGAAAAACTCAGGAGGAAGACTATTACTTTGAGCATGAACTGAGTAGATGCTGGTGTTAGAGGATGAGAATGATCAGACAAGACTGCTGGATCTGTGTTGTTCAGCACTGCAACACACCACTTGAAAGATACAGAGCACCTGAATGGGCCCTAGGAATCCCTTTTAATTTCCCTTGTTAGTTGCCAAGTACTTTTATAACATTACGTTATGAGGCACTGAAGAACACTTCACTTGCCTTTTTCTTTTTTGTGGAGACATGTTGGCCCCACAAGGAAGGCCTGTGAAGTCCCTGAATCTAGGCAGGAGCAGCTGGCAAGTGATAAAACTATGGATCAGGTGTCACTGTGGCTGCAGTCACTTTAGTTATGCTTGAAGGAAGCCATCAACATACAGCTGTGCAGTATATACCCTGTGCAACAAAAACCTGCTAGAACCCAGCCCTGCCCCTTCTAGTCTTGCAGGGGGAAAAAGGTAGGTTTACAATCACCATTTAATGTGCTGTTGGTTTTCTTAGGCTGTTGTGGAAGCGAAAAGGTTGATTATAAATAGACTAGAGAAGGCCACGAAAGATGATAATGTGCAGATGTACCTGCTGGCACTGAAGAATGCACTCCTTCCTGAAGCAATTCCAGTGCTTCTGAAGTATGCTGAGTCAGGAGAAGGGCCCATCAGCAGCCTTGCTGCCACTGCCTTGCAGAGATACGATCCTTCTTTTCTCACCAAAGAGGTAAGAAAATATACTGCCCAAGAAAAGAAGTGCAAGAGGCTGTATTAAAGATAAAGGATAGATTAACAGAGTTCATTTCTTGTCATCAGGAACATGGACATTGAGGTTGAGTATAATCTCAGTAAGTTTGCGGATGGCACCAAGCTGTGTGGTGCAGTCAACACGCTGAAGGGATGGAGTGGTCTGGTGGACATGTGCTAGTCAGCCCTTGGCTCCAGGGTCACACGCAGCCACCAAACATGCCATACAGTCTGCAGGGAAAACTGGGCTCCCCTCACAAGAGGGAGCACCTGGGCACCTGTGCAACCCCTGTTATTTCTTGTGCTTTCACATAGTCAGGGAGAACACATGAAGTAAGGGAAGGGTAAAATAGCTGCATCTTACCCTGCAGCCTCCAAGAGTAAGAAAAGACATAGAAAATAGTAGGACATGAGGTCCTACCTCTGCTACATTACCCTGCATTCCATTTCATACTTACTGCTGGCCACCAGGACTGAGGCTGTCAGGGTGCTGCTCTGCAGTGAACATGCTGGAGGCCGTTCTGTCAGTGGGGCTACATGGCTTTCCATGGACTTACCTGTAACAAAGGTGTGTGACAGTCTTCTCAGGCATATGAGGCCACCACAGGCATTATCCAGAAAATTGAAATCACAAGGTTCTTGATTTTTAAACTATATGTTTCCATAAGAGTCAAGAAAAGCTCTCTCTTAGAACTGCCACATTAATTTGTTCTTAGTGCTGCTACTTACTTAGAGCCTTGCTTTGAAAAACAGTGTGTAAGGCTGTATTTGGTCTGTGGCTGAGAGAACACAACAGATGTCCCACTTGCCCTTGTGGTCACTGAGCTATACATGTCTCAGCATTCCAAAAGGACCATGAAAAACATGATGCTGAAAATACATCCTTATGTATTAGCCTTAGCTATGGAGCTAACTTAAGCTGATATTATAAACGAGATTCCAATCTGTACTTTGCCCAGTTATCTGTGTGAGCATTGAGTGAATAATGTGTTTCCTGACCAGGTGAAGGAAACGATGAACAGGATATACCACCAGACTCGCAAAGTCCACGAAAAGACAGTGCGAACCACGGCAGCTGCCATCATCTTAAACAGCAACCCATCCTACATGGAAGTGAAAAACATCCTGCTCTCCATTGGGGAACTGCCTATGGAAATGAACAAGTACATGCTCTCCATGATCCAAGATATACTGCACTTTGAAATGCCTTCAAGGTACATTAATTTCAGTGTAAATAAGTACAGCCCTTCCTTACTTCTTCACAAAGAACACACAGGTTCTCATGAATTACTAAAACTTAAAGACAGTATAAAAGGATATCTGATTTTTATGTCCCTTGTATTGTTATTTCAGAATAAATCCCCTAATTTCAATGTGATTCTTTTAATAGCTACTCACATTTTCACAGGTACAAAAAAAAATTAGGCATCTGACTTGCATTACTGGGACAAATATCATCCATTGGTCTTAATTCTTTCAGTGGGTCCCTTGCTTTTATATTTTAAGAACCAGTGATGTGGAAAAATTTAAACCATCACAGCATGAGAATGAAAATAATCAATATATCTCTTCTTCTCAAAACCATTAATTTTCAAACAAGACCTTTGCTTGCCTTTCTTCCTATGACTGCAGGGAGTACCTGAAATTGAAAAAGAGACTCTGGGTTAGGGCAGATTTTTAGTTGGAAAAGGTAAGGGTTTTGAAGACCCTCTTTCCTACTGGGAAATTCACCCTCTCTCAAATTTGATCTTTCTACTGAAAAGTAATACATTTGGTACTGTAATATTTTATATCTCAGTGGTTTTGTTTCTTTTGAAATACCATAGCAAAACAATCCGGCAAGTTCTGAAGGATATGCGTTCCCATAACTATGATCGCTTCTCCAAGATGGGCTCTTCCTCTGCCTACACTGGCTATATCACACGTATGTAACCATGAAACTGCCTTTGAACCTTTTTTGTATTCCTAAACATTTGATTAATCCACTAGTTTAGTCACAGGTGCCTTCTTTCTTTTTAAATTAAGGTGGTCCTGATGTGTCATCCACGTACAGCCTCGACATCCTCTACTCAGGCTCTGGCATTTTGAGGAGAAGTAACATGAACATCCGTGTTTTCGACAGAAACGCTGATCTTCATGCCCTCCAGGTAACTGCCACACTGTGCATAATAATGGAACCAGTATAAGGCCCTTTTCTTACACCTTCTAAATCAATCCAGCTAATGCTTAAGATCATAAGGTTTGCTGCACTGGGCAGAGAACAAGCCGATAACACGGGAAAACCCCACAATATAGCATATGTTTGCCATAAACAAAACAACAGGTGTTTTGTTCTGTATCATACGTTAAGGTCTGTGTCTGTGTAAAGCCTATGCGATTTATCTGATGTAATCAGTAAAAGCTTTGTGGGTTTGTAAAATCAGGTTCTAGTTCAGGTATATCATAGAATGGAAATTCAAGGAGTAGATCAAATCATTTAAATCAAAGAGATTTAAATAAGATGTCTATGTTTTAGACTTTTCTTAACATTGGCAAGAACCTTTAGTATTATAATTCTCCTAAATTTATGCAGGACAAAAAAAATTGTACAGTGGAACATCTCTGGCTTTTCCTCTCAACTGTCCATGAAAAATAGCCATATGAATAAAAAAAATTTGTTTGAAGGAAAAGTAGTCTCAGGATTGTGATCTGCATGTGGGTAAAGCCTACTCTGCACCTAAAGAGCAAAAACATGGCATGAGATTATTTTATTTTCCATTTTTCTAGGTGCTCTACCTAGATCCATTGTCTTAACCTCATACCTTTTCCACTACAACTATGTAAATTAGAATTAGGTTCTTAGACATGAAGAAAATATGTTGGGTTTTTAAGAGTCTGAGTGAGGCAGGATTTTTTTCATTGATTCTGTATCGCTGTTTCTTTGTAGGTGGTGATCGAAGCTCAGGGTCTGGAGTCCATTATAGCTGCAACACCTGATGAAGGCGAGGAAAACCTGGACTCCTTTGCTGGCATGTCAGCCATTCTGTTCGATTTCCAGCTCAGGCCAGTGACATTTTTCCAAGGGTATGGCGATTTAATGTCTAAAATGCTCTCGGCAACTGGAGATGCCATGAATGTGGTGAAAGGACTTGTCCTCCTGACTGATTACTTACAGGTACTAACAGCACACTATTTGCTTCTTTTTCTGTCTCTAAAGCACAGATGGTTCCTCCCCCACGCTGCTATTGTAGGACACCTTATTGTCTTTCTTTTCAGTGGTGATAAACCTGACCAGTGTTACACAGGCTACTCTTACTAAGGGAGCAATAGAAAAGTCATGGGTATTAAAATCCAGAATGAAATTACATGAAAAGCAATCTAGAACAAGGGTGAGAACAGATCTTCTAGAAAACAAAGTGACACTGAATAAAAGCAAATCCAACCAAATTGCCTGTTGAAAACTCATGTTGCTCTCAGCTATGACCTCCCCTCCCACAGTTTTTTGTAATACAGTATTGTTCCATGTGACCACCTGAGTTTTCCTCTTCACAAGTTGGCCAGGGACCTTGTGTCCAATTAGGCAATAACTGTCAGGTGAATGAATCACTCAAACTTTCCCAGATAACTGTCCTTCAAAGAACAATGCTAAGAGGTCCAATTTTCAACTGTTTATTTCTAGATAAAATGAGGAATTAAAATGAGGATTACACAGTTTTTATGCAACTGTCACCTCAAATGATTTGCTAATTTTGTTCTTAAATAGATTCACATATAAATATAACTGGCTACATAATGTGTTATTGGAGGACTAAGAATTTAGACATCTCTCTCAAAGTGCAGGGTCAGCACTTGGTTTGACATTTTTGCTCTGCCCAAGCAGGGGTCTCCTTAGAATCAGTGGATTTAACAGCCATACTCAGCTCATGAAACATCTGCAGTCTCAGACTTTACCTTTTACTTTTCCCTTTTAATTCTTGGCAAAAGAAAATGCCAAAAGCAGATGATGAGACAGTCCACTCTGCTCAAAATTACACAGGAACACCCTTTGCACATGACAGGTTTCCCCATCCAGAACCCAGCTCAGTTCCTTCTAGTGGTATTTTAAGTCCAGAGGGCTTCCCAAGTAGTGCCCAAATTGGCTAACTGAAGCTCATTCCAACAGTGCTTTACAGTTCACACGCAGATTATGGGCAAAAACTTTACCGTGACCTATTTAACAAACAGACCGCAGAGGTGAGAAAGATAATCATGTCCAGTCCTGAGCATAGGGAGCATTTAGAGAACTAAATATTTCCAACTGCTGTGCATGCACCAAGCTCCAGACATACTCTGGCCGAATCAGCTGGCTGAGCACCCCTACAGCTCTGTCAGCCAGCAAATTCTCCACTCCTTGTCTTTGGAGAACTTCTCAAAAGTCCAGGGCAGCCAGGGCTGGGACTGTGTGCCATTTTTAACAATACCAGGGTGTAGTGTTTTCAGTTGGTCATTGACTCTCTGGAAGCCTGGGCAGCAGTGTCGTACCTCTGTGCCTTACAAGGGCAGGAATGGTTTAAAGCACTGTTAAACACAGCTTCAGGCTGAGCTGCCTGTTAAGCATTGCCCATCTGTTTAAGAATGGTCTTACAGCTACGCTCCAGCTCAACAGCACACCAACATGGTTTAGGCACTTGCGTGTGGCCACAGTGTTGTTTGAGGGCTAAGAATAGCCATCCAGAAGTTATATTCCCTCTATAAAATAAACAGCTCTTGTAAAACCATTTTCGAGACTCTTAAGTCACCTGCATTAAAGTTCAGCAGTGTTCATAGTTCTCCTAGGCAACACACCTGCCAGAAGCCCAGGGAAATTAAATACTGTATTAATAGGTCAGAGAAGCCACTTGAAAGCCAGACCCCAGTGGAAGGTAGCCAGTGCCCAGAGAAGAGCCTGTTGCAGCCATCTCTGTGTTGCATTACAGTAAGGTTGCATTACAGTGCAGTACATAAAGATATTTTTTTATTGAAACATTGCACGTTTCAGTATTTTCAGCAGTAATGAATGACTGATTCTGATCTTCTGGATCACATTTTCCACCGCCAATGAGACACAAAGCTTAAAATAGGAAGGGAAAGGAAAATACTTCTCCTGAGGAGGCTAGGTCCCTGTGATTTACACCTCCCATCAGCCTGGATTGGATTTGCACATGAGACGAAGGACAGGGCTGAGCTATAAATAAGGAAATAGATGAGCTAGTAAAACACAAGACAAGTGCTCCTTAGCTTCTCTGCTGGTTTCAGTGACAAATACAACTTAATTCTAGGTAGCATTTAAGCCTTGAACTGTGCAGCCTTTGCAAACCCAGCCTACTTCAATATTCTTGGGTGCAATTTGACAATGCATCTAAAAATATCTGCTTCTCTGGTTGTGTGTACGTATCTCCGCCAGCATGTATACTGTTACCTCCTCACTCATTAGCAGCTACCCACCAATTCAGTCCCAATTAAAAGCAAAGTAAAATAAAGTAAAATGAGCTTTATCTGCACACCTAAACAGACCAACAAGGGAAGTATTTTATACCCCATTGCAGTCAGTATAAAAACTCTCTTTGATTTCAGAAAGACCACAATTCCAATCCATGTTTTAACTTGGGTGAAAACAAGAAATCAGAGCATCATATGACCACACTTGCTGGGGTCATGCTGGATTTATAAGCCACAGCCGGCCCACTGCATTCTTTAAATCTCAAGCCTGCTTTAGCAGCAACTGACTGCCAAGATGGCTCTGCCAAGCTAGTTCTGTCAAGGAAATAATTCCAGGGATAGTTAACTTACCATAAAAGGTGAAGTAACCATGTACAGCGACCATAATTATCTAAATCTTTAATTACAGTGGGAAAACTTTAATGTTCTGAGGAAAAACCTTCTCCGATGTTGCTCCTTGCTATAGGGATTAGGAAACTAGACTGACTCTCTGCTTGCTTCTTTCTTAAATCTTGGGACAGCATTAGTTGGAGCCACTGGACTACTGAGTAGCTAAGAAGATAATAGAGACTTCTAGAGTGCCTGGACATGTAAAACAGGGAGGAAATTCACATTCCCACATGTCCTATAAATGCCTACAACATTACAGGTGCTGAGAATACCACAGGCACAGAAACCTGGGAGGAGGGAGAAAACCATCTGTAAGATGGGAGCAGGTGTCCTGTATGTGAGGCACATGATCAAAATAAGCTTTTCCCAAATCAATATTTCTTTTAAAATGGAGAATTAATCCACTAGTTCTTAGGGAAGCAGGACAACTATATAAAGAGAGCTAAATTGCCAAGCTGGGTGAACCTTAAAATCTTGGCTGTGTGCCAAACCTTAAAAGTAATGAACTGCCATGTACCTGAGCTGTATTACCACTTCCGAAATGGACTTTATGTGATGTTTCCAGTCCAGCCTTACAGGTTTCATGAAGCCATGAGCACATTTGATATTTGGTGGAAGATGCATTAAATGCAAATTCACAGTAGTGATTAATGTGCATTAACTGATGGGTTTGGCCACCCAGCCACTGAAGACATAGTTCCTGTTGTATGGTGGGTTTGGAGCCACTGTACATGGCACAAGTGGCAGCATCCTACTGCCAGTACAAGGCTGCCCAGGGGCGCGGAAGTCACGCTGCACTGCACCTGTGCTGGGCTTCCAGCAAGGAGTTGAATCTGATTTAGCTGGAGTGCCATCACAGCCTCTGTGGGGCTTGTGTGGTAGCTCTTGGAGACGTGATATTCTCTGCAGTGATACTCCTTGCAGAAATTATGCCAGCTGGCACACAGGGAAGAGGGGGGGATGCAAGGCACCTTGCTGTAGTTTCATCCCATTTTTGAGGGAGGGAGGTGCATCAGGATATTCTGCTCATCCTTTCAGAAAAGCCCTCTATTCTTTTTTTTTTTCCTGCAAAATGACAAGTGGTGTGAGTGCAGTACCAAAGAGAGTAAGGAAACCTCTGAAGTCTGCAGTCAGTAACCTGTGCTTTCTCATGGCTCCAGGAGATCCAGCTGCAGTCTGGGCCGACGGCCAGTGCGGAGTTTCTGGGTGGATTGGCCATCGACATCTCTGGAGGGATGGAGTTCAGCCTGTGGTACCGGGAATCCAAAACCAATGTCAAGAACCGGTGAGTTACTCCCAGCACACGCTGGAGCTGTAGACAGCTCAGGCTCCCAAGCCATGGTAGACCCAATGAGGAGAATTTAAATATAAAAGACCTTGCAGGTGAGTTAGAATTAAGCAATTAAATGAATAGAATTAAACAGTTATGTGCATGGGAGAACATTTGTACTTCTCTTTTCCTTTCCACCTGGATAATACCAGTTCCCATTGCTCTCATGTGAATTTTTTTACCTTTACCTGAAAACAGGCCTCTTTGAGGGCAGTTTTTTTGTATATATGGTAGAACTGTTTGCAATTCAATTTCCTCTTTGTTAATGTGTTTGGAAATAATTACAATGCCTGAATTTTTTTGTAGGGTAGCCGTGTTTATAGCTGGTAACACTGAGGTGGATTCCTTCTTTATAAAAACTGGTATGGAAACCACTTTGGAAGCAGAAACAGCGTTAGACTTCATCTCCACGGTGCAGTTTTCACAGTACCCATTTTTAGTCTGTATGCAGATGGACAGAGTGGACTCTCCATTCCGGTAAGAACTAAGAGCACACACTTTCTGAGGTGTTCTTCCAGCCAGCTGCTAGAAATTTTGGTTTTCACAGCCACAAGAGCTTAACCCCTGAGGCCAAATTTCAGCCTAACACAATCAGGTGTGATGCAGGCTGTTATGCACGCTGACTTCTCTGCTATCCCATTCTTCCCTCTCCCTCTCCACTGAGATTCAGAAAAGTTTTTGAAGATCACAACTGATCAGCTCTGAATGTGCACTTTAGTCCAATCTTTTAATTTGGCTTTGCAAGTGAACTAACTCAAGTGGCAGCACAGTAGATCCCTCGTGTACAACCAGTTCTGATGGTGACCTGAGACTTTGCCAGCAGTAGTTCTCTATTACACTGTTGAGAGAGGAAGTGCAAAGCCATAAATGAGCTGAAGTGGAAAGTTTTCTTCATCATCTGCTATTTACTAGAGTCAACAAAAGTAGCTGATCTGTTAAATTCTTGCAGCTGATCTGATAGGTTCTTGGGTTCTATCATATTTTATTAAGACACCAGCTTTCCTGAAAACTAAGCAACTGTGCAATAAGGTTAAGAAGATGCTTTTCGGTAGCCAAAGAATAGTAATTGAATTGGGTTTACTACTCTCTCCTAATCCCTGTTTGCTAAGACCTAAGAAAGGGAACATTTGCAGAGCCTGTGTCAGATTTCCATTCAGGTTTTTCTCATCCAAAAGATGGTAAAAATCTGAGAGGAATCAAAGAACTTGAGGATCTTCAGGAAATCCTATGAAAACAGTATCTGTTATTCTGCAGCTTCTAAAACATCTGCTGATTATACCTGCACACTGTGGAAGTGCCGTCTCTGGGTGCAAGGTGCTTGTAACAGGATGCAAGTTTTGCATAACTCTGCTAATGCTGGAACCCTGTGTCTTTGCAGGGCTCATGTGACCAAGTATGAAAGCCTGCCCTCTGGCAGGCGCTACACTGCCAGGAAAGGGAAAGCAGCCGCGTTGGCAGGGAATGAATACCCTCTCCACCAGGAAAACTCCAACATGTGCAAGAAGGTTTTCGGCGCAAAGTCTGACTCCGCTGGCAGCTGGTTTTGAGAGAAGGGCCTGAGCTCCTGCTTTCCTGAATCCCTCAATGACTTAGGCCTGTACGTACCTTACCAACGTGGAGCTTGATCTTGCACTGCTGCAGTTAGTGGGAAATTTGCCATTGATTTCAACAGGCCAGGATCATACTCTCAGTGCGTGCACAGTGTTTACATATTAACGTATATTTAAAACTTTTGTAAAAAAAAAAAACGTAAGGCAAATAAAGACCAATTTGGTAGCATTCCATGCACTCCCTTAAGGGTGGTGCTTGTTCTTCATTTTTACTGTTTTGTGCCAAAAGCAAAAGTAATCCTTTGTTTTTCTTTCTTGGGGAATACAGAAGTCTGTGTTTTTGACGTGCAGGAAGAACAATTATGATGTATAAAGAATGATTATTTATGAATATATTTTAAAGTATTTAGGTGTTTTAGGCCTATGACAAATCCCCATTCAAATATTCAAGTACAATTAACATCTAGATAGGGTCATGAATTCCTGCTTACTCATTGCCTGTTTTTTGCCTTTTTACAAAAAAGCAGGTTTTATTTTACATGATTTTAAAGGATTTTGCATTTTTTTAAGCAGTCAGAGCTCAATTATTATTATTTATCTTTTGGAGTTTTTTTATTAACTGCTGTAGTTAAATACAATTGATTAAAAGTGGGGGGTAGTGTTTCCAGAAGAACTTACAGTTGCCTTAATTCTGTTTCCATTGAAATCAATGGTACAATTTCTCTAGCTACCAGAAGGAGGAGCAGAGTTAAGCCAATAGTGGTTGCTCATCAAGGTTGCCTCCTAAAAATTTGTGTCCCTGTGTGTAATATCAAGGCAGGTGTATTTCAAAAAATGAGCACCCACTAAGGCAATTTTGAACTATGATGAAGGAAAGGGTCTTGAAAAAGATAAATTTTGAATGCACAGTCTAGCAAAGCCTGTGCAGAGCCAGAACATTTTCTTCTGGGTTAAGTTAGGCTTGTACTTCAATGCAGAAAAGTAATCACTACTCAGACAAGTCCTCTGATTAAAATTACTTATACACTTCAAGAAGTGTCTTCATAGGAACTGTGGGGGGGAAAAAAAGTTTTACATTTACATCAACACTTCAGATTAAAAAAAGAATATACCCCATCCCAGCTCAGCTGATCTCTGATCCATCTGATTTAATTTTTATAGGACAAGGTGGGTAAGTGCTGGTCACAGAAAAAGTAAAATACTTTCTAAGAACAATTGTTTTTTCTAAAAAATCCCCAAAACCCAAAATCAGGCAGGAAAAACTCATAGATTGTCATGCAAAAAAGAATTTATTACAAGATTAAGAAAAAAATCCGAATTCTTTTGTGTTGTAAAAAACCAAGAATGCAGAAATCTGCAAAAATCAAACTGTCAGTGGGATGAAATAGTCTGCTTGTTGTCTTTCCTGAAAATGCTGGCACATTTCTAGTCAAAGCATAAATAAAACAGGTGAAAGTACAGTGTGAAAAATTGTTTCCAGTCTTATTGTCTGTTGCGTTCTGGGTAGGGAAAACCTCTCCTTGGGAAAGGAATGCTGTTGATTGGGGTAAGAAGAACCATTTTACTCCTCTTCACGATACCAAGCAATAACGTAAGTTGGACACTCACTTGTCCTGGGCTCCCTCTCTGATCAGGAGACCTCCATCTGGAGGTGCCTGCTCAAAATCTCTGTCCAGAGGAGAGGTAAGACCCAGGCACTCCTCTTCAGTGTCAATACTGACCTCAACATCCACTCTCAAAGTCTGCACCCTCCATGTTGTAGACTCTCTTTGATACCTCCACCACTGTTTCAGGAAAAAACTGAAGACAAGCTTTTGCATTTGTTATTAATACTTGCTCTTTGTGCCTCATAAAAGAAAAATAAGAGCAGAGCTACATACTCGTACAGCTAGCAAGAGGCAGTCTCCTCCTGCAGTGATGTGAAACCCTAAATGTAGAAGGTGGACAATGAAATAGCTACCATCACTATTTTACTTGGAAAGAGCTGAGATATTGACAGATGACACCTCAACTCCGCATCCTGATTTGCATCAACACTCTGCCAGGCTTGTCTATCAATTTTCAACCCAAAATCAGAATAAGAAGGTTCTAGATAATGCAATTTATATCTGTAAGATCTCTGTCTGATACCAACAATCCCACTGCGAGGCTTACTCTATCTCAACTTCGTAAAATTGAAGAACCTTCTGAATGGATGCCTGTAAAACAGGGCCCTTTGGCTCAGGAAAATAATGTAACATTGGTGATCACTTTTTAAAAAGCATTACATAAAATAGTTTCCAGTTTAAAAAGATAACCCAGCTATTGCCAAATACCTGCCCAACACCACTAGGTGTGCTTCTTTTTCAAGTGAAATGCACAGGTCATTTTAACATCAATAGGTCATGTCTGATCTGTGTCTTTTGTTTTATTGATTCACCCAGCTCTGGCACGGCTTTCTGAGGAAAATTGTGTGTTCATCCTCATCACTGAGAACTGATATTTCAGAATGGGACAACCAGCCTGTAAGGGCAGTTGTGGGGCTCCCACAGCTTTGAAACTTAAACAGAGCCTCTGAGACCCACATTGCTCCTTCAGAAGTGATACATGTCTTCATGGATACCCCATGGCATGGCAGCAGATGCTTCTGAAGCTATCTGACCCCAACAGCTGGACATAATGGGGATTCCAGGAGAGGTTTAGTCCAACAGCTGGGTAATGGAAGGCCATGGCTTCCTTACTTGGTTGGGCTCCATAGCTACGGAAACAACAAAACTAACAAACTTCTAAAAATAAGGTGAAATTAATACATTGCTCAAGTCCGCATTTGAAGGGAAAACACACTTCAGGTTACAAACAAAGCAAATGCCCTAAGTGTTTATCAGAGCAGTGGGGGTTAATCTCAAAAACGTAATGTGTATTTAATAATGGTATTACACGTACTTTTAAGTAATCAGCAGTGGTAACAATAATTGATACATGAAGTTTAGAGAAGCAAACAAATACTCAGTCCTTTCTAATTGGAAGCCACAGAAGGAACAGTTCAATGATAGTCCAGCTATGTCCAAAAAGCAACCCACTTGCAAAAGAGACTTGGAAACTTTCCCCTTCAGCTTTCCAGGGGTGCTAATTTTTAAAGAGTACTTTTTGTATACTCTTAAAAAGATATGCATATATATTTAGGGATATCATTTGGGTTTGGCAAGCAGATTATGTGTTCTTAACGGTGACAAGCCCAGGGGACAGCAATTCTAAAATAAGTGCCTTTTCTTTTTAATTTTTTTTTAATGTTATATGTTTGGATAGCTTGTTTAAATCTGACATCAGGGAATTATCTGCTTCTCATTTTACTTTGTTCCCACTCCTTTTGACAATAGAGTTGCATTTTTACCTTTTTGGTCTCATCATTCCTACCAGTGATATTTTAAAGACTATGTAGAAACTTAAAAGATTTTCTCCAGCAACCCTTGAAAATCCCAGACATAGTCCACTTTTCAGTTTATTTATCATACGAAATCCTCATTAATTTCAGTGGATTCATGTCGTGTGAGGCACTTTGTGGCTGGACAAACACTGGTTGCAAGACTGGGCCTCTTAGGGAAAGGTTAAGGTTCATGTTTCTCAGTTTATTTACTTTGGATCTCTCTTTTGTAGAGGTTTCACCTTAAATTTTCCATCTATTGTGAGAAAGCAGCAGTGCTGTGAAGGTCTTGTTACAGACGTCCACTGAAATCAGGCTCCAGGAGCTCTCCTTCGCGAAAAGCCAAGGAGAGCTCCCAAATTTTCCGGTTCACAACCCCAGGTCCCTTTGCAATTTCAAACTTCTCTAGTTTGAACAAAGTGATCCAAAGCCTTTTTCTCTGCTCTACACACCCAGTATGAGTTTGTGTCTATTTTGGTCATCCTTTATCTCCTGTGGTTACCCAGCTTGCTCCTATTCAGTAATGCCTGTGTGGCTGTGCTCTTCCCAGTTCATTCCCCCTTCTTCCCCATTCTTCCCTTCAACATCTGTTCTCATTCCAATCTCAAGTCTTTTGGCGCTGCCACATGTAGGAATCACTGTCTGGACACTGGCAGTGAAGCCACCAATGACATCTATTGTGGATGCAGTGCTAAGGTACAAATTCCAAGTGTGGGGAGAGGCAGAAGGTCACAAACACCAAAGCACTATTTTACCAGTAAACTTGTGCTTCCAGCAAGGTGGGAAGATCACGTAGCCATGTCTTGGAACGATAAGGCAAATTCACAGCAGATATCTTCATACTGTATTACTTACAGATAAATAATGAGGTGGGAATCAGTTTTCCTTTAAGTACCTCAGGCACATGATTAAAAGGAAGATCACTGTAATGTGCCCCTTACCCACTGAAAACTGAGAAATGAAAGTGTTCTTTTTAACTGCAAAAGTAATAATTTATATTTCAAGTCTATTTTGAGATTTTTTTGGGTTTGACTCACGCTTTTTTAAACACTTGGACTTTTGCAACAGAAATCTTCTCAATCTCCATGAGGGTTGAAGGAACACACAAAAGCAGCAAAAGATTTTTCCTAGTAATAATTCATGCAATACTGCTATCCACTAATAAAGTCATCCTATCTTTGCTTGTATTGCAATATTAAGCAATGAAAATGAGAATAGAGAATGAGCAGAAAAAGGTTATTCACCCTACCAATTTCTCTCTCTGAACATATTACAACAGACAGCATCCAAAGATGCAGTTCTATGGATACCCAAACCCCTATACCAGTCAAAGTTAGTTCACTGAAACTTCTTTTTTCATTTAAGTAACAGTTGGGTAAAAACACCCAAGCAATGCCAACTTCCCTTTGTCCTAAGAGGAAAGAATAAAGAGAGATCAGGTCAGAAAGAGACTTGCAACACTGGGACAAGCTCAGGGAGAGTCTGAGTGCAGGGGTTTTGATCTGCTCTCTGGTGAAATCTTTTCTTCTGTTGCTGTTTACATGTTGAACCAAGTAATGCCTCTGTTACCACTTGTTCTGCACAACAGCCAAAGTAACTTTGCAAATACACAACCAAGCAGGACTGCAGGCTTACTTGCAGTGTCTTTTACTGAAAAATACATTTTATTTATCATAACATTCGAGAAAAAAAAAAACAACAAAACAAACCCCAACATAGTACAAATGCCAACTCATTCAGTTACAAATTTTGGTACTTGGCGGTTTCAGTCTGTTCTCCCGTGGCTGTGGCGCACTGAAGTGTTCCCGGTGTGCAATTCCGAGAGCGCCTCCGCTGTCCTTCAATCCCAGGCCAACGGCATCCTGCAGTGGGATCACTTCGGGTTTCAGCTGTGCACTTGCCACAGCGCTGTCTCCACTGACAGCAGCTCAAAGAGTCCATTTCTCTCCAGTTATACATCTTCTTTTTCTTCATTTTTCCTCCACAGGCAACAATCATCAGCACGATGCGTTCACAGCATTTTCCCCTTTGCCTTACAGCCCACCCCCTCTCTCATCAGACATAACACCCACATCCTCTTGACAATCATTATCCTTACTTCACATTTGCACTTTTAAATATCTTTACACTGATAACTAACCCACCCCTCTAAAAATGAGAGGAAAAAGAAAGGGGTGGGGGGCAAAAAGGGAAGAAATAAACAAAAAAGAAATAGGTGAAAAAAAACCACAAGCATTTTTGAAGTATGTGTTCTCAGGTAGCCACAAGTTAATGGCAATATATAAGCATAAGGAATGACACTTTGGCCATCAACACTAAAGAATAAAGGTAGCTTTGAATGCAGACAAGGGGGAAAAACACCCCACACAACCCATAAATACATTTCAAATCATTCACCAATTGATTGACCAAGGGTTAAATTTGTCTGAGTGAAACCAACCCTGTTGCAAAAGACCAGAATGACATTCTGGGGCATCACTCTAGTGCGCTGAAACTTTTAATTGGATCCTGACCTAAAATGTGTTGACAGTTGGCTGGTGCAGCCCTCAAGCCCTGACAGCAGGGCTGGGAGGGAACTTGAGTGGTGCACAGGATTTTGCCCTGCTTTGCACATGGGGTGAATTTCAGCTGTAACACACTATCACTGCACCGTGAATCATATAATACTAGCAGCTTGTGAGCCCTGACATGGAGGGCTTGACTCTAATCCAAGATACGTGGTTACACATCACCCCATCCACTGGAGAAATTCACCACTGGGTATACATGGGGGAGCACCATATTACCAGAGTTTTTTTCTGGTGACCTGTTTTGGCATTATCTGCTGGGTCCAGCTCAACTCAAGCCCAGAGCTCAGGTTCTATGAAGTCAAGAACCCAGCGCTCAAGTCTGCAAGGCACTCTGGGATGAGTTCAGCAAAGCTTTGCATTGGTGAGTGAAAGAAAACATCCTTCCACTGAAGTCCCCAGGAATCTGCTTAGATATCTGAAGTTGGAGATGCATGTGAAGGCTTTGCTGGGCTGTGCCTGTGAAGAGAAGCACCTTGCAAAACTGACCTCTTGACGCAAACATGAAGTCTCTTTAGTAACAGACAAAATCAAGTAAACACTGTTTGACATTTGGATTGACACATTCCACTGAAATAATCTCCCCTGAGAAAATAAATAGCTGTTGGTATTCCCTCATTTCATAGCTTTCATCTCCACAGTCTGAAAAAAAAAACCCTGCAAAGTTTTCCTCCAACAAATACATGTTGAAATTCTGGGCGCTTGTTGTCTATGCATTTTTGTTTTTTTCCCTTTCAAGTACACCGGGTGAAACTGTAAACCTGAGGTTGTGCGTGCAAACCTATATCTTGTAAACTGCAACGTGAAACTCCGCTCTGAGCACCGATACAGGAAAAGGTAGGACAGGAACATTTTTGAAAAGGGATGCTAGTATTATACTGTACTCCCTGCACACGTGTGTGTCACAGGGGACCATCTACTGTGGTACCTGCACTGTCCTGCAGTCCCAAGTACTGTTCTGTTTAACACTGATACTCTAATCACAACACCTACAGACTTAGCAGTCGTGAGAAAGGTGGAGAAGCATTCCTTTCCTTTAAGAGGCAGTCAGCCCGAATCCCAGTGGGAAGTTAAAGCTTGTAACTGCAGACTGAAGAGCAACTGAAGAGCAACTGAAGAGCACAGGGATTAGCCTTACACAATATGTGCTCTAGCTGGGCACACCAAGCTCTTTAAATGGGATTAGAATATTCATTGGATTTCCACAATGATGAAAATGAATGAGAAGATACATGAGAAATCACGCGCTATCTGCGTACTTGCAGTGCATTTCATCCTGAGGGAAATTTCAATTTGTGCCTGTAAACAATTAAATTGAAATACAATCTCACACATATAATGACAGCTCTACCTGAGTTTTCTGTTTTCAGGAAAATGAAAACCTGGGGCTTATTTTAAAAATGGGAAACACTGAAACTTCCTTAGCTGCAGGAAACCTTGAGAACAGATGGAGGAAAATCCTGCCTGTGAGCAAATGTTTAAGTATAGACTTTTGGGTTTTGCATTTAGACATTAAAATTCTAAAGTATTACCTCATGAAAGCTTTATGTTGTATAATTTATGATATATAATTTAGGTTTGCTCTTAAATTTATTTGATTCCCAAAGTGCCTCACTGGACTGAAATTTTGGTCAGGGAACAGACAATTATATTTCAGTTTTACTGTCATAATAATGACTCTCTTTTGATGAGGCAAACTAGTTGCTGGTAACAAAACAATCAGTTTAAGCAGAGTTGGACGTATAAATCACTGCGTTGTCAGTCATCTTATTTTATATTTTCTTGTATGAAAGATAAATATTTTCTTAGCAAATCGTATTTGTAGCCCTTGGACAAACTTGTCAAACAAGAGCTTAAGAAACAACTACTTACTATTGACGCTGTAACATTAAAAAATTCCTCTCACAGGGCATTGTTTTCAACAATGTTGCAATTTAAGGAAGACTAAACTGCAGTCTTAAAGAAAAATAATGCTGTTCTCTTGTCTAGAACCAGGATTTTAAAATATTACATTCACTTTCTGGTTTCCCAGTATTTAAGCGCTATCATAATTAAGGCAACTTGTGATGTTCAACACAGTACAGAGGAGCAAACAAACCCCAAAACCAATCAAATGTGTTTTCTGACATTTACACAGTTTTGAACCATGCCAAAAAATAAACACTAAAGATAAATTTAACACTACAGCTCTCTTTGTTTGCCGTTCCAAGTCAGAAGTACATAGTACAAAAAACCATCTGATTGCAAATTGTGACCAAAACCTGTATGGAAGACCCTCATTTACTGCAATAGGAGAGAGCGGATAGCTTTGTTTTATTTTTTAAGAGCTGCAGGGCTGCACTGGATCATCACAGCACATTCCAGGGATCTGAATGAAGCTGTGTGCCGACTCACAGTTAAACACTGCTGCATTTACACCCTGTATTTTACAAACAGCTGTAGTGGCATTACTACCATTAGCTACCAGCACAGAGGCAATGCCTAAAGCCTGCAGATTGGCTTCAGTACAAAAACAGCTTTCCACAAAAGAATGCAGTAAGTTAGTGTTGCTCACGTAATTAAATGTAGGCATACTCCAAAACAGAGGGGCATTCAGGAGAAAACAAGAAACTTACATGCTTGTTTTGTATGATGAAGCAAAAAATTGAGAAAACTGTAGAAGCAGTTTTTAGGATTAATGTTGAAGAGTTACCAAGTGTATTTCAAATTGAAGAAGCATAATTCTTCTTCCTTATCCCTGTGGGAAAAACAAAACCAGAAAAGCGTCATTAATATAGCTTGTTAAGGAGCTGCCACAACAATCTGAACAATCTTTACCACTCTAGAGAAGTGCATGAATACCTCCTTTGTTATCACACTATCCTTGCTACTCATTTCCTCAGCTACTGCCAACAATCAGACAACAGCATCCAACTTTTTAAACTGAGTCAGTGTTCGGGCAGCTCTGGTGTTTTTGAGCAGAACCCATCCCTGCTGCTCAAGGTGTGGAACATGCCATGCCTTACAACCCCACAGCTCCTGGGAGACTGGTCCTGAGGAACCCCATGGACATAGGTGGGAAGAGGGCAATGTGAGCTCTGTGTGATTTAAGTGATCCATCTGCTCAGTTCAGGGCACTTTCCTTACCAACACAGCATCCAGCATGGAACACATCAGGAAAAGGGAAACACCCCATACCCACGTGCTCCAAGATTTGTGAAGTTGAGACTCAAATACTGGCTCAGGGACTCATCCTGGGCAGGAGCAGTCACTTAGCTCACCATAAACTTCTATTGGTATCAAGGCTAAACATTATTGAAACGTTTCCTAAGTAGCCTCAGTTTCAAACACAAGAGCATGCTCATTTCCATTTGTTGACTGATTGACTCGATCAAATGTTGAAGTCTATTTGGTTCTTGGAATATTCAGTATTTCCCACTAAAACTGGATAAATGCTTTGCTAAATTCTCAGCAAAGGCATCAGCATAAGTAAATCCTATGTAATTCATATTACGCTGTAAGTTGACTCCTTGACTTAGTACTGTAGAACATACATCCTGCTGAACAGGAAACGACAAACTTTAAAGATACTGATTTATGAGCCTTTAAAAATCATTTGTACAGCTATCCTCACAAAATTAATTTTTAAAGGCAGGCAGAGATTATCTGACAGCAGTTAGGAATAAAGCACAACTAATAGATATATTTGCATGTGTATTCCTGTAACTATAAAGTGTTTAAGTTCATGTTTAAACAGAACAATGAAAAATATCCTTCTAATACTGGCAGTACAATTTACTACAGTTGCTTTCTACTTTACTACTTTTTCTTTTCTCATTTATTTACCTAACACAAGGCAGCAACTCCACAGAGTATAACGTGGGAATAGATACAAAAGTTAAAACCACACTTCCAGTCATTCATGCTGGGAATGAGCTCCTGTCAGGCACTCCACTCACTAGAGGTCGGTGCTGTCTAGGCTTGGATGCACGTTTATTTGAACTGAAACTTAGCATCACTTTTTTCCCATATCAAGGAAGAAATGCCTCAAGCAAGAATGATGTTGCTAAAGCTCCCCCTCTGCTGTGAGTGAAGAGGAGGGAGAGAAGCAACCTTACAGTATCTGTCAGAAGGGTGCACATATTTTCTACTATTTTTTGCATATCAAAAACTTAAGAGTAGTTCAGAAATGGCAGCTTGGATTTTGTCAGAATACAAATTGATGGGATCTATTTTATCCCAAAGATCATGCAGAAAAGAGCACCAGATACAAAAGGAAGAGCTGGAAGAGCAGCAGATGTGCAGAGGCCTTGGTGCCAACACCACCATGGTCATCACACCATTTCCAAAGCTCCAAGTCACACTGACCTCCAAGAGGTGGGAGAGACCATGATGGAGCACTCCTTGACACAGTGACACAGTTTGTGAATGAAGATGTGAAAGAAATAGAGCAAAGAAGGGAAGAAGACAATATGTGCAGTGCAGAAAGGAATTCAGGAGTGGAAAAAGAATTAATTCAGGTCATTTTGCCTAATGAAAAAAAGTGACCTGAAAGGACAGTATTTTATTCAACTCTCACACTTGAAGGATGAAATCTGGCTTGCTTAAAATCCAGTTTAGGATCTGCACAGCATTGCTGCAATCAAAAAGCCCTGGTCTGGTGTAAAAGCAATTGGAATTTAAAAAGTTAACAATAGCTCACCCTTCGATTCACACGAGAAAACACTGCTGTTCTTGTTAGTGGAAAAATACCACCCTGAGCAAACAAATGCTTTTCATTAGGAAGCGAATGACAAAAGAGATAGAGGAAAATAATGGAAAACAAAAGAAAAAGTAGATAATAAAAGAAAGAAGAAGAGGAAAAATTATCCACAGGGACATGAAAGTTATGTAGGTGAATGAAAATAATAGGAAGAAAGCTATAGATGTGATTCCCCTCTGGCATATACCTAATTTTCCACTGAGAGATAAGATACATGAATAACTGAAGTCTAGTGATGAATTAAATACATCCTGCAGCATGCAGTTGAAGTTACTTTATGACTGTCAGAACAGGTCAAGGTAAAAAAGTGCACACTGCATCCATTGCACAGCAGCAGGACACCTCCCTCAGCAGGTCTGAGACGGCGGCCCGGAGGGGGTGTCCCTGTCTATAGTAGACAATGTGCACTGTGGCATGTCCAAAGATTAAAAGAATGGTAAAATTAAATGAAAGTCCTCACACTGCTGAATGACCTTCTGTAATGAGGATGCACGTTTTTGCATCACCAGTCTTTTGGGGCAGCTTTCACTTTTGCAGTGGCAGAGGTCTGACACAGCACAACAAAGCACAGCTTCTGGTTTAACTTCACCAGGGAGAAAGCAATTTGCTGAGAGCATCACCTGCCTCTCCAGGCATTGAGGGCAAGCTAAGTACGTGATAACAGGATAACCCTGGGGCAGGGCACACCAGGAAATACTATGGGTTTCACTTTTAAAGAGTGATACAAGAAGAGCTAGAGGTTTTTGTTTAAATAGCTGCTGTTACAAATACATGTACTGTATACCCCACCTTTTCAAAAATGTGAAGTCTCTAATCTGAAATCTAATGAATTCCTTCTGCTAGCAGCCTCAATTCACCCTCCAGACCAAATGGAATATAATCAACTAGTTTTTGCCATTTTATCTAGATTCTCTATGGAGATTTTACTGACAAGATGAACTCAAGTAGCACAGCAGAGCTCAAGTTAAACTGGCATGTCACCTGTCCTGACTGACCCATAAGGGCCAATGAAAGTAACTTCAGCAATAGTCAGGATAAAAGAATGGAACTTTCAAGATAAAATATTTACAAGCAGACAAGTTAGTGTATAAATCACATCAATAAGGTTTTGTTCAACAAATAATCTACTATACAGTAGTAGATGATGCAAACTTAAAAAAATATTAAAGTAAAAAAAATAACCCAAGTGCTAGAAGACAAAATTTACCCTCAAGCATGCAACCGGACAAAGCTCAGCGCAAACTGGTGACAAATCCAAACCTCTGACTGTTGCCACTCTCTTCCACTCTTTCTCTTTGCCTCTTCATGTACATGAAAAACCAACTCTGTGAGTCTTTGGTAAGCCACAAAAGATTTGGAAGCTCTGCCTAATACTTCACGTGATAAAGATGAGCCATACATTCTCATGCGCGGTGCAAAAGGAGCAGTGACACCCATCCTGAAGGCACTTTTGTAATATTTAAGGTCTCTTAAAATGAAATGCCATCACTCCTTGGCTATTTTGCATAAGACATACAGCACCACACCGTTTCAATGCATGCCCAGTCCCGTGCCCTCTTCCTTGCTCCAGGACAGGTACTCGGTGCCCCCGCACGTACATCCCTGTGTTTGGAGACTGGCCCTGGGTTACAGCCCCAGGTAACTGGGCACTGTCAGGACTAGGGAACTCCAAGCTTGGAGCTGCTGTGTAGAAGTGTGCTTTGCAGCGGTGCCCCTGGGCTCACTGGAGCCCTCCAGCAGCCCCGGCAGCCGTGGGCACCTCTGCCCCTGCCAGCAGCCCCATGGCACCAGGAGAGCACACCAGCGAACACTCCAGGTATCTCACTCCCAAACCCCACTAACAAGACCCAAAATAAGGGTTTGCTTCCATCAGATCCCTCTCCCACTCTTCTTGAGCGTGGCGAGAAACAGATTCAGGGTGAAGAGAGAGGTGCTCATCTCCCCTTGGGAGGAAGAGGCGAGAGGTGAGACGAGAAGATGTGTTGCCGCACTGAAGGGGCTCTTTCACCTTTCATTGCAAGATGGATCCAGATGATGGATCCAGAGATGCCCAACCACATTCCCATCCCCAGGAGCAAAGGGAGGTGCCCCAGCCATAGGGTTGCACAAATACAGGCTGTGTGACGAGCAGCTATGGTGTGTTTCTACTGAAACTGCCAAAAAAAGAAGTTATTTAGTGCTCCAAGGAATACTGAACTGCTCCAATGTGTGTGCCTAACCTTTCTATATTTTACACCCTGGTGAGAGCTTGTCTGTTGACCCTTCCCCCCGAGGATAAGCTGTGGCACAGCTCTCACATGGCCATAAACCCGGCCTGCCCTGACCCATCAGCGGTGGCTGCCGTACCCGACAGGCAGCACCCACTCACCCGCGCTCTTCACCGGTGCTCCACCACAAAGCGCATGGTGGTGCCGTCGAAAGAGGGCGGCGCGACGATCCGAGGGCCGGTGGCCGGCGCCGTGATGCTGATGACCGGCTTCGCCTCGGCCGCCCCGTGCCGCGGCGGCGGCGGGCCCTTGCTGGTAGCCACATAGTACGGACTCTCTGCAAAAGTTGCCTCTGCCGCGGCGGGGCTGCCGGGCTCCGCCGGGGCGCAGGCATCGCTGCCTGGGTGGGATAGCGGGCGCTGCAGGGCGCCGGCGGGCAGCACGGTGGCGGCGGGCAGCAACCCGGGGTACAGCATGTACGTGGCGCCATAGGCGCCGGCATTGAGGGCGAGGGACGAGAGAGGAAGCGGGACGGGAGCGACGGCCGGCTGCTGGGGCACCGGCACCTCCACGTACTGCCCGGTCTCGGGGTCGAAGAGGCGCCGCTTGAGGGGCTGCTGCACGGGCGTGTCCACCAGGTAGTACTGCCCGGTGCTCACGTCCAGCAGCACCTTGCGCTGCGTCTGCGGGAAGGGCTCGGCCGCTGTGGCCGCGGCGGGCACGGAGGGCGAGAAGCAGAGCAGCGGCGGCGGCGCGGCGCCGGGCAGGGCGGCGAAGGGCAGCGGCGGGCGGTACAGGGC
>VZRN01003863.1:92156-117526 GCA_013397935.1 Dasyornis broadbenti | reverse complement strand
CGGGGGGCGGAGGGGTCGGGCCGGGCTCAGCTGCCCGCGCAGCCCGCCCGCCGCCGCACAGGGGAGACCGTCCGGCCACCGCGGGGGGAGCTGGTCCTACACATCCCGGGACGGGTCCGGGTCCGGGTCCGGGTCCGGGTCCGGGTCCGGGTCCGGGTCCTCCGGGTTTTTTGAGATGGGCTTCAATTGGGTGGCCCCAGGCGCGGACTATACATAGAGCCGGCGTCACTTAGGCCGGTTGAACGAAATCCTATTTTAAACGTCTGTGTTCGCCGGAAGAAAGGCGCCCGGACACCCCTCGGAAGGGGAGACCTGCCCATGCCTTGCAGAAATGCTGCCACTGCCCAGCTCCCCCGGGTGCCGGCGACACTGGCAGGACGAGACAACTCTCAGGGCACCGGCTGAGCACGCAGCTTGTTTACAGCAAGTGCACCCTCGTCCCTCACGCAGCAGTAGCTACACAGTTATTTTCTTACCAAAACTATCCCCCTGCGCCGTCCCCACTCGCAGGAGGTGTGTTATGTAGGGACACCCTATGGATGCCGGCCTGGCCCTGCTCTTTTACAGTATTCCAGAAAGCCACCGGCTGGGGCACCCAAGCTTCCTCTTTCCAAGAAATGCCGGTTTAGACACAACCAGCACCTAAGACCTATTAATAGGCATTTCTGTGGCATGCCTGACCTTTGGTAGCTGAGAGCTTTACTGAGCAGTCCCCAAGATGACACACCAAAAATCACTCCAGCACCATGGAATTTTTGGAAAGACAAGCTGTTAAAGAGAGAGAAGGAGAAACGAAGGAAAGCGAGCAATGCTGAGGAGCAGCCCTCATGTATACATTGTGGATAACGTCCAAAATTTACAGCCTAAAAAACAACATCCCAAATTTACAGCACTCGAACACTTAGGTGAGCAAGCTGGCAGTGGGCTGGTAACACTGAACTGAGTGGGGGGACAGTGTGCAAATCCCTAAAGCGATTACCAGGATCCAGGACCTTACGGCTGCATGCGTTGGCATGGTGTGCAGCTCTGCCAGGGATGCCACAGGGGTACAGAAACCAAGATGCAAAGCGGATGCTGCCCCAGAACTCTTCCCAGGACTGTCCTGTCAAAACAAGGGTTTCCCAGTGCTCCCAGCTCCTCATCCCACCCTGCATCCAGACTGCTCTGCTGCCATCCTCCCTGTGGGGTTGCATTGTTCCTGCTGCCTCCAGGAAAAGTGACCCCCCTGCTTTACTGAAGCCGAGCAGAGTCTTGTAAGGCTCCCTGCAGCAAGGGCAGGTTCATAGCCTGTTTCAGATAAGGGTCTCTGCTGCCTGGAGGAAAACAAGTGAGGTGGCTCCAGTTTTTAGTACCCTACATAGACACATGGTATTTTCATAGGTTGTAGATTGACACGAGGAAAAGTATTACTGAAGCACCACGTGATATTTTAACAGAAAGACACATCCTCCAGACTTGGAGGGTTTGGAGCAAGTCAGGTCACGTGCAGTGAGGCTCTCCCAAGCAGCAGGGATAACTAATTCCCACCCTTACCGAGTCTGTCCTGCCTCCAGTATGCTGTTAATGTGAAGCTGGGCACCAGCTCTCATGAGTACCAGGCTTTTTCAGCCTTAGTCGTAGCCCAGGTTTGTGTAGCTTCAATTCTCGTACACACAGCGACTGCAGCTCTCCCCAGCGCTGTGGTAAATGGCATCATCATCCCCAAACAACCTCACTGGGTTTGCGTCCCAGCCACACATATTACAGACTTGCCCCTCAGTCTCAGGCAATAAGGCCATTAAATAACTAGAGAAAGACAGTATTTTAGCACATTATTAAGAGACATCTTGGTTTTAATTGATGACGGGCTAAGAGTAGATCCCCAAACACAATCCTTTCCAAACGCTTGGGATGCAAAGGAAAGCGTTTTAAATCCTAATCATTCATTGTACTTGGATGAATGCTGGCAGCTGTAGCAGCCTGGCCTTCTGCTCTGCCTCTGCCTTCTGCCAGATGCCTCCTCTCAAGCAAGGTCTCCACCCCAAGTTCTCAGTGCCCCCACGCTCTGATCTCCCAAACCAGGGTCTCAGGCGTCAGTCTCTCACACCTCAGACTCTCCTCTCTACTATTTGGTTTTCCTGCATTAAGAGTAAACAAACACATCTTTGCTCCCCAAACCTGCACAATTAAAAGTGGTGGTGTTTTTTTGAGTAATAACAGTTGTTCATGTACTTCTGCCAAGATCCCCAGACAAGATCCCCACCAAAATGAGCATCGAAACTTGACTCTTTATTTATCTATTTTCACAGTCTAGTTTCTAGCTATGGTCCTGAGATTTTTTTTTCCTGCTCTTTTGCTTTGGTGGTATCTTGAACTTCATCTACTCAATCTTGCAAACCCAGGCAGTGACTCTTACAACTGAGGCTGAAACCATGTTCATACACATATGTTTATAATATACTTATGTCTCCAACACAGGGAATTTATGCCCCTGGTGACAAAAATAACATACATAAAATCCACATCTGTTCTTCTCCACTTTCCAGTCATGGCTAGCCCTGGAGGCCTGCATGCCTTAGGCAGTCAGATCAGGGTATTTCACATGGCATTGCTGCAGGGCACAGAGCCACACAAATCCTAATGCCATTTGTAAAAAGCGAATCTCTAACATTTATCTTAAGTACTCTAATCACTGTGTTAGAAGAGCAGGGGAAAATGAGAAGGATTTCGTCCTCTCTTTTTTCGTATCAGAAATTTCTGAGGTGCCAGCTCCTCAGAGATGCTTTGCTGCAAGTCTGGCCCCAAGAAAAGCATGAAATTTCATGGGGTTTAGGCTTAATTCCTTCTCCCCAGCCTCTCTTCTTAGCTACCATAGTGTCAGCTTTTATAAAGCCTATTTTGGAAGTGTCTAATAGCCTCCATACATCTCATCCAAAACTTGAGTGCACAGCTTGAACCTAGGATTTCTGTGGCGCTACCTTACAAGGGGTCAGAGTGCTTCAACAGCTTTGCAAAGGGTGTAGATAATTTTGAGTTTAAGATTTTTTTTTTATATCTGTTACAGACAAATTCTACAGCAAGCAAAGTGATAGACCTGTTTGGTCACAGTCAAAATTACACAGGAAAACTGCAGTTCCATCACATCTTGCAAATTGCAACTTCTTGCTCTATGCTGACATGACGCCTCCATTGATTAATCATTAGATCAATGTGTTTTGATTAATAATGTGGATATAAGTCACTAATGTCATATCATCCTCATCATCAAACTATTGTCATCCTTACTATCCTAGCAATACTCAGCTGAGGCACACATTAGCATCAATTACTCCCTTGTGCTTTCCACCTTTAAATCTCTCTCCCTCATTAAAGGTACCAAAGTCTAAGATTTCTGCATCCAAATCTGTCATGAAGTGTTATTGGAGCTGTCCTCACCATCACAGAAAATCTGTATGTTTAATGCCTCTCATATCATAGTAGGTACTCTACTTTTAATCTCTTTCTGGTAAAAATAACATTCACTATTTAGCCACATTCTGTCCTTTGCTCATATAGCTTAGGCCAGACACATAAAGGTGATGGGAAAAATGCAAATAGGCTGGATTAGCTGTGCACCTTAAAATACATTATTCATGGAAGTGGCAGGGAAGTGGAATTTAAAAAGTATTTTAGAAGAGGCAATTAAAAGTAGAATCAAGAGACGAAGTACGACGTTAGGGAGACTGTAACTATACAATTACATAGGAGACCATACAGAAGAAGGCATAGGGGGCTTTTCCTTTAACTGCGATAGAAAGGAAAGTGAAAACTGGTGGGAGAGTATTTAGCTGAGCTTTCTCTGACTAGCGAAAGGTAAGATATTAATCTGCTAATTTAACCTTAGGAAATGTTAATACCACTTTACATATTTTAGTCCTTATAGTGTTGAGTTATCACAAAGGAGTTATGAAAATCAGGCTCATACAGAAGAAAAATCAAAATATTGTTTTCCTGGAGAAGACAAGCAGGGTTCCAGTAACTAAGATGGTCTGCAGGAGAGGTTATGCTTCTTGCATGGAGAGAGATGGCTTTCACAGAAAATAAGGAAACAGCACAAGGATTCTGTTGCATTCCGTGCATGTGGCAAAAAACGCTCACTATAGGTTCAGAGAGAGATGAAGAATGATAGAGTCATAGGAAGAAGCTTTAATTTTTAGCTGATTATTCTCTTGAGTAGTATTTGAATACTGCTGGATTAAATTTTTCTCTCAGTAGTTTTCTGGTAACACTGCACATTGTCAAAGTGAGCTCTGTGGTAGATTTCATCTTTGAAATCAAAGCAAATAAACACGGGAATTTAGATGTGTATGTTTTGTGTGAGTTTGTGTGTGCATGTATTAAGAAGAAGGGGATATTGAAAACAGCACCCTGATTTTCACTCAGGACTAGTACCCAAGAAGGAGGATCAAAAGCCACTTTGGGAAAAAGAGGTGGACTTGTGGTTTAGCAATAAACAGTGAAGCCCAGCACACATGATAAATCTCCAAGTGCTGCCAGATATACTGAAAGGAAATACAACACCCACACACGTGTGTTGGTATGGAACCTTTCTAGCAAAACCAAGTGGAAATAAAATGAGATTTTTGTAGCTTGCACTAACCTGGTGTTTCTTATGGCATTTAGCAAGGGACTGGCTGAAAAAGTACTAAGCAAAAACCAGCATCTGGATGGCTCAATCTTTTGTCTCACAGATACTATGCCAGTCAAGAGGATCTTTCCTTTTCCATCCTGAGCCTGTTGAAGAGATTGAGGGATTCTTCTAAACACTCAACCTGCAAATGTAAACCAAATGTGCGCTCCTTCCTGGCAGACCTCTCCCTTTCAGTGAGAGTCAGACCTTTCAAAAGAAACTCCAGAGCAGGGTGGATTTCAAGACCCAGAGTGCTTAAGCTTGCAAGATTCAAAGACCTTGGTGTGGCCCTCTGAATGGGAGGCCACTTTTTCTTCTAGGATGAGATAGGATCAAGTTCTGGCCACTGCCTTACACTCTGCAGTGCATTCCCTTGTAACTGAGCCCCTGCGAGGAGCCGTGGCCGAAGTGCTCAGGAAACAGCCACCCCCTGCCCTCCCTGCAGCTCTCTCTGGCCCTTGCTATAAGCAGCTCCTGCTGGATGCCTTACAAGGTCTGCTGAAGATATATATGTTTTTAAAAAAGATCCTCCCCCTTGCTACCCATCCTTCTCTTCCAGACCCCAAAATCTCATGCCAAAACAAACAGGCAGGAACATAATCCCAGAACGAGCTTAGATTTCATCTGTACTTTTCAGTCCTACTGCAAATACAGTCTAAATATGCATTTATGTATTTATATGGCGTGTCTGCTACTCAGACAAAATAAATCAAATAGTTGCTGAGTTTTGTGTGTGTCAGATTAAACTGTGTCTACAGTGTCAGTGATACAAGAGAATATTCTGGTGGCTGTTACATCTAGACAGCAGTAGCACATGTGAACTGCAGGAATCTGTTGAATAAGACTAATTATAAACCCTTTATTGCTTTCACAAACATCCTGGCAGGTGCCTGTCCGGCCCGCACTGACAAATTTCTGCTTGCAGACTTCATGTCTTCCATCTCTCTGCTACCTAGTTATCCATATACCATCAGAAAGACGCTGCTCAGGTCTGTCTGGCTTTCCCGTGCTGTCAGTCCATTATTTCTGCCACAGATGGAGGAAGATGATGATTCCCACTCTATGCTAGAGGTTTTTTTCTTAACTAAGGGTGACCAGTGTGTTTCCTTCAATCTCCCAAAATCCTAGCTTTTACTAGGCCTAGGTTCACTTAACCTTTAGCCATGGGACATACCAGCTACATCTCCCACCACTGCTCTTCAGATGTTCTTTAGCTCACCTGTACATTTGGTGAGAAGAAGTGCCCACAAGACACCAGGTCGAGCATCCCCTGTGGTGAGAAGAGGGAAGGAATAATTTTGTGTCCTGCTCATCCATCCCTGAGCAACATCCGTCATTTTCACATTGGCGTGATCGTGTCCTTCAGCTTGGGCCCTACCGTGAGCACGTTTTCCGTTCTTGCGTCAGGTACTAATGAAAGTACGGAACAAACACAATTGTGTTAACCCCCACAAGTTCACTACTAACACGAAATGATGCAGTATTTGTAACTGAGCTTTGAGCACGATCCAAACAATCTTTTCTCACCTCATAAGTTCACCAGGACAGTGCTTCCCTACCTGGCTAACAGAGGAGAACCATCCCCTAAGAAAGGCAACAACATTTTTGCTCTCTCTGTAAAGCCCCCTATTTTAGAAGAACATTAGAGGGACTCACGAAGAGCAAATCCTATCAAACTCACATTGTTATTTATCTGTTCTTTATCTTCCTCTCTCTTTGCCTACAGAGTGCAAGTTTACACCCACATTTCTCCAGGAACTGAAGTTACACCAATAGATTTCAACTTTGCTGCTCCTTCCACCAGGTCTCTCAAAGTCCCTCTTCCACAGGACCAATTCTCCCAGGTGGCTGGGTCTGTTCAAATCTCCAGTCACGAGGCTGCCTTTGGAAATGAACTTTCCTCAGTGACTCTATTCTTTGTACAGTATTATTGGGTAACCCGAGAACTGCAGATGTATCTGATCATTGGAACTGTGGAGATGATTGCCAAAAAAACCCGAAACCGTGACCTTTCCTTGAGTTGTTATCAGCCAAGCTGGTGGGGGGAAAGCGAGATGATTTATGACCGTTCATTAAAATTATACAAAACTGATTATAGAGGTAGATTTCAGCTGAAAAGTTCAGGCTTAAAACCTGCCTGCATAGTTCAGGGTGTTTGGACATGAGAAAACAAGGAATTAGCTCTTGAAGCAATGTGAATGTAACTGGATTACATTTTTATTATGTTCTGTGTTACATTTAGAATATATCTTATTATTTATATTCAAGATTTTTTCTTAATTTTGTAATGGTTTATTAATTCAGTATTTCTACGAATGACATTGTTACATCTAGTTTTATTATTTTAATTTTTTTTAAACTGGCCAGGGGCCATCCCATGAATATGTAAAGTGGTACCATTTTTTTCCCCACTTGCCTTAGAATTAAAAATGCAAGCAGTCAGTCTGGATTTTACATAGGATAACACCATCCCTTTATGCAATTACCTGCTTTGCAGAGGTGTTTTGAACTCTGGCAACAATTTGTTGACAAAGAAGAGCTCCTACAGACAAACGTGCGCTCAAGCAGTCAATTGCGAATCTGGTCGGAGACTGTAACAAGAAATTGCCTTGCTTTGGAGAGCGGCCAGCGTCGGATTGGGATTAATTTGCTCCCAGCGTTCAATAAATAATGTCGGGAGGGCCCTGTGGAAAGCGATCCCTGCTGGTTATGCACAGCTCCTGCCATGGGGCCTATGTTTGGTCAGCGAGCTGAGTGCGTGCAGCGAGCGGCCGGAGGCATTTCTCACAGGGCTTACAGTAAAAGCCAGCTAAAGTGCCTCCCACCGCCTGGCAATGAAAAGGGGGATCAAGCAGCCCTCGGAGCGAAGCTCGCTCGGGATGGAGGGGCTATATATAGGGGAGCTCAATAAACACCATTATGATCCACATGCGATGTGCCTGCCCAGAATTAAGGTCACATCCATGCTTTTGTGTATGTTTCTGCACTGGCTCGCTTGGCGTACAAATTAAGGAATTGCAGGTGAGAAGCTGGCTACATAATGAGGAGTTACAAATCCAGGCAGTTTCCATCTGGCAAACCCTTTTAGTCAGTACATGAGGCAACCGCAGAGGGAAGTAAGAATAAGATTTTTAAATCCACGTGTAAAATCCATTGTAAAGGTCAGGTTTATAAGGAGACCATCCCAAAATGCTAATGACATGACAGTTTTATGAGGCTGGAAAATGATAGCTTGGCAGAAGCTGAGTAATACTAGAGCAAGGGATTTATTTAAATTGGGCTACTCTTTTTATTTATTTATTTTTTATTTTGTCCTTGATCCTTCCAGATCTCACAGAGATGAAAAATGTGTAAGTAGCTCCCCACATTCAGCTGACAAGTGAAGTAAGAAAAGGTTATTTATGTGAGGCATTATTCTGTAATTTTACCCACCAAAAGTTTTACATATTTTTCTGCAGAATTTATGTTATTGAAAGTTATACAAATTTTAATGCCTGTACTTTGCAAAAAATACACTAAATGCCAACTCTTAATAGCTAGCCTCAGAAACAGAAATGCTAAGAGTTTCTACACAAACTTTAACACAGTTTTAACTTAGAGAAACTGCATTTCTCCACAGGACAGGAGGACAACCTGTCCGGAAGAGCTTGTAGTCAAATGTGTATGTTTAACAGAGATGGATGTGCACTGTAAGAATAAGCTGTTCTGTATATAACCAGAGCAAAGGTACTTTTTCATTTGCAATATGAAAATCTCACTCATCTTAATACTGTTTCTCCAAAACGCAGTATCAAATACCAAGTGTGGGTTTGCTGGTTTTTTGTTTCTTTTTAATCTTGTGCAATGAGTTAATCCACTCTCTAGAAGACTGCAAGCACCCGAACACATCCTTCACACACAGTTCTTGTCATGCTGAAGCTTAATGCAATTTTCATTAAAATGCAGTTTCAAGTTTGGCCTCAAAAACATAGAATACCTATCAAAATATAACTATAGATATGCTATAGCATATTATCTATCTATAGTTATACAAAATATACAGTATCTATCTATACTATCTATAGCTGTGCTAGATAATTGCTTATACACTTCTGTGTTTCCCACAGTTCCTTTAATCAACAGTGAAAAAAATAGGAATATTTTAAAAAACAGGAAAAATAAGAGTGCTTTAAACATAAAAATTGTCTATTCTCTTTTCTCCAAGGAGGTGGAGGTTTCTTCTCTAGGTCTGCTACTTTCCTGTCCCACGGCATTTTGAAAACACGGATGGTGTCTCGGCACCCAGGGGTGTGGGGTTTAGTAGGGTGCTCTGCACAGCGTGTGCAGGCCTGATCCTGTGAGGTGTTGAGTGCTTCCCAGGAAGCGATGAGCTCTCTGAAATCCCTGTGTCTCAGATCCCCAGGCCAGGCAGACACTGACCACATCTCCCCTGACGCCCTCCTGGGAATCCTCCCCTCTGCAGCATGCACCAACCTTGTCCTCCAGTGTCGCCTTTATCGAGGCTCTCAGTTAATAAATTGATCGTCCTGGAAATGAGGCAGGATGAATTTTGGGCAAATACTGTCTGCTGTGGAGTTCACTCTGCCAAAATACTGAAGTATTTGTCCACTTTGTGACTGGAGTATGTTTGGATGTAGCTGCTTAGCAATGAGGGCTGGTGTGCAAACCCACTGGGGCGATGGGCTCTCTGTAGAGCCCAGCTGGATGCTGCAGGCCATTTCTCTTCCCTCAGCCCCAGAGCCCAGGGCAAAACCAACCCCCATGGGGCAACATTCCTCCTCTAAAGAAGCGTCTTCTGCTCAGAGGCTCTTGCAGTTGCCAGGTGGGTTCCTATCCCTCCACCTGCACCAGCACACCATGGCCAGAGGATCACTCAGGTGAACGTGGATCATATTCTGCTTTGGATAACTCTCAAGGCTGAGGTAAATAAGAGGGAAATAAGAGGGAAAGGCTTCCCCTTCCTGTCTCTGAATGGTTTCCAAACCTCCCTGTAAACCAAGTTTGGGAAAAGAAAGCAAAAAAACCCTCTTTGTTTCAGAAAATTTGAACACTTAACAACTCTTTCTTCTCTTATGAACTATTTGCTGAACTTAATCCAAATTAACAAATAACTCTGAAGTGTTCAGTAAATAAAGTGACCAGCAGGGAATTGTATTTGGCCACACTCTAGGAATTGTTTTCTTTTATTACTAGTACAAGCCTAAATGGCACAAAATGTTGCTGCCCAGTGACAAGTAACAACTGTATTAGGTGCTGGCTGCAGGGTAGCACGTAGCACAGAGATAATTGGATAGCTTTAAATTGGCTAGCTGGGGTGCTGGCCATTTATCCACCTGCAAAAGCAGAGCAGTGAAGTTGGGATATCTCATCTTTCGAAACCTTTATGTGAGCATTTTTTCCTCATCTTCACAACACAGTCCCTTCTGCAACAGTGAAGACCCTCAAGGGCCAAACCTGAGAATGTGCTCCTTGTTAGAGAAATTATGTTTGTTTCAGCATTTGTGATGTTAAAGAGATTAAAAACAATTTTAAAAAAGAGAAAAAAAGAGAGCCTAGATTTTAAATTTTTTTTCACAAAAGCTTTTTCACACCAGCTACTCTGTGCTTTAGAAGACTGGAAAACTAAAACTTTAGCTTAGTTTTATCCCTTTACTTTACATATTTCCATTCCTGTGTCCTGACCCTGCCAGAACTAAGCCCAGAAGGCAGAAAATGCTTCTAGAGTATGACTCTACGTAAAAACTTAAAGAACAACCAGCAAAGGGAGATTTCAACCCACCTAAAGTCCCAGCTGGTCTGTCATTAGCAGACAGTAATTAGCTTCTTACTTCAGACGAATCACTTCGGTGCATAAAGGTATGTGTTTTATACATGTATATATGCACATGTAAACTTCCCTATCTGGCCATAAGTGCTTTGCTTCCCATTTATGTGGAAAAGCAAATGCTGTTTTGAGAGGCAAACCCACGGAGGGGTCTCAATAAAAAGATCTGCCAGATGGGTAGCTCTGTCTGAGCTAAGATCAATGGTGTGGCTGAGCCTATGTGGTTAAAGGGAAAGCAAATGAAATCTACTTTGTGCTTTGGGCTGTTTTATTGAGTGGTATAAATCCATTTGAGTGGGTTTGCATGGAAAAAAAAAGTAGTTATATATAAGCTTAGTGCCTGACACTTTGACAGCACTGCAGGGATATATTTAGCTTGAATGAACTCCTGAGCCCTGGTTTGAATGCATTCAACTAGGGCATGTTCCTCTCCATGCTGGAAAAAGAGGAGTCCATTAAGGTCTTATTCTGGTGCACCAGCAGCCCAAGCCACTTGACTTTCCATGCAGTAAGTCACATGAATTGAATATATAAAGCAAGCAGAGAACATAGTGTAAAGATTTTTTTCTTCCTGGCTGACAAAAGGAAGCACGTGATGATCTTTTCGGACAAATCACTGCTCTCAGCTGAAACCTCCACACCTCCTCCTGTGAATATGTTGAAGAGGATGGGCACTTAAAAGTGATTGGGCAAAAGTCCAGCATCACTTGACAATAAAGGCCTACTTAACACATATCCTGTTGCGGCTGTACAGTTGTTTTAGTGATCAGATACAGCAAAAAGCGGTTACAGGGATATGATGGCAACCTGAGAAGCACTGTGCAGCGATGGAGAGAGTACAGCCCATAGACTGAGCTGAGCAGACCAAAGCTGATCCCTACTGTACGTGGCCAGGCTCTCAAGTTACACGATTTAGGCCGTTGCTTACCAGGAGTGATAGAACTAATCACGTACGTTTGGGGGAAAGGCACGATTTATCAGATCCTAACCCAGAGAGAGGTTCATGTTCTCTCCCTTTACCTAGAAATGATGGTCATCCAAGGTTACGGGAGAAGTAGCTGGGAGATCAGCATGCAGCAGCTCTCCTGGCAGCTGCCTTCGTCTGTTAGGCAGCTTTTCCACCCCACAGCACATGGCTTTGCAGCTGGCACAAAAGCCAAACAGACAAGACAGAGGCACACGTACAAAACCTTTTCGCCCCCACGTGCATCAATGCCCGCTGAAGATGAGTCACAGTGGGCTTTCACAGAGATGTCTCTGGGTACTGGTGTGGAAGAAGCTCATAACATTCTTGTTTTTAACGAAGTAGTTTGGTTCCCAGGCTTGGTTACCCAGGAAATGGTTGGGGAGCTGAAAATTCCGTACTGTCACAGTATGCTTCTGCAAGAGATGAAGACATGCTTGTCCTTTTTTACATTCTGCCCAGATTTTATTTTCAGATGTCATGTTTATAAAGTTAAGTACTAGAAGTAGTGAAAAAAAAATAGTACACATATGCACCTGTGCTAAAAGAATATGTCAAAAAGCAAACCACTGAAAGTTCAAGAAACAGCTATTTCTATTGTGCTTGTCAGAGGATGATACAATCTATGACTGAAGCAAAAAACTGTGGCTTTGTTTTGGGAGGACAGCACTCCCCTCCTCCATTAGCAATAAGAAAAGTCAGCAGAGCTGTTAGTTTTCCTGGTAATGCTATGACTCACGGATTCATGGAATATTGTGAGTTGGAAGGAACCCACAAGGATCATCAAATCCAAAGTTTTCTGCAGTTGTACAGCCTTGATGTTCTTTTTGTGCAGAGTGTTTCCCTGCAAATGAGTATCAATAACTGCTGAGAAAATAAAGGTAGAATTTCCTGAGTGATCACCTGACCTACCAGAATACAGGTTATCTGATCTTCTCTAAGCCAAAGTGGTTGCCAGCACTTTATGGCTGTAAAGGCTGGCCAGTGAGGCAGAACAAAAGAACAGACTTGTTAAAAAAAATTAATATTTAAAATAATAGACAATCAGTTACCTTCACAGAAGTATAACACAGCAAGAAAAGGACTTCTAACAAGAAGTTTATCTGATTTTTTGTATTTGCAAACTAGAGAAATAAAACTAGATCCTGGGCTTGTATCTGGGTACTTCCCATCGATCAGGTGCCCCTGAAGACAACTTTTGTCCCATTTTAACCAGAGGAACAGCTGTTCTGTTGGTTTTACAGCATATCTCCAGGTTTGCTGCAGTGTGAAAGCACAATGGAATGCTCACTCTGCGTGCTGAATAACCTGCAGCTCTGGCTGCTCCAGCATTTTCATCAGGCGCAAGATGGAGACTTCCACCCAGCTGGGCACCTGACCTGAGTTTCTACACAAAAGAGCGTGGCAGTGTACCATGCTGGGTTTGTATTGATCAGACAGCATTTTAGCAGCTCTCCTCAGCCTAATTTTAAATGCAATGTACCATAGCAAGAACCCCCATTATCTCCTTTGTGCTGGACATGACAAAAGTATGTCTCAGTAGAAGACAGGAGGAAGAAGTGAGACATACAAAATTTCTTGCCTTAAGAACCTGGTAGTGTCTATCTACCTTTTTTTTTTTTTTTTGACACGTTAGTGTGGTTTTGTCACCCAAGTGTCGAGGCAGGGATGCAATAGCTCCACTGGCTATTTATAGAGGCACTGTATAAAGATCAACAGATGTTTTCGGCACACCCATGTACTCCAAAGGCTACTTGCGAAGTCAGAGCATTATAAAAAATTATAATTCAGAAATTCACAATAAAAGCCCTGAACTCTTGAGGTTTTCTAGAGGATCCATCAGTTATTAGGCTAATTGCTGTTGTAGTCTGACCGTTGGGGGCTACTTCCATCTTTGATCAATATTGATTTAAAACATGGAAGTGTGGAAAAAGCAAGCCAAATTTTGTGATGCTGTTAATAATCACAGCAACACCTCAGTCAGACAAGGTACATCTTAAATTCTTGGCTCTTGATTAGAAGTTAACTGTATTGCCAATCCTAAACATTTAAAATTGAAAATTAATCAGATTTTTTGAAACAGTGTAGATAGACGTACTGGTCTGGAGCATCCACTCACTCAAATTCTCACATTCATCACTCTCAAATTCTACTATTAAATCACAGGTAATTTTTAAATGAGAGCTGACACTGAAAACGAACCTACATACCAAAACAAAACACAATTCTACCACCATCATGGCAACGTCGCAGTGCAGCTGTGGGTTTTCGCTAAAAAACAGTAAGCACAGAGTATCCCTTTCAAAATACAACACATTTTGGTGACAGACTGATTGCAAAATGCTTCCAAGGTGAGTTTCAGCTAAGTCAGTACAAATGCATAACTATTGGTTTTGTCTTTGAAGTGGGGTTTCTTTTACCCCGTCTTGCTTAGTGCTAAAGACAGTTGCCTAATTTGCAGGGTGTCCTGTCTGAGCAGTAAGTTATTTCAGAGTGCTTTAATCTGCAAGGTAGGTAAATGCACCATGTTTGCACAAAAGCACAGGTCGTGTGGGCTGAGCAGCCCTCAGGCCTCTACATGGTCAAGGCTTTTTTACAGGGACTGGGAGCTAAGTGTAAAAATTACCATCATTATCACTGTTAATGAAGGATGAACAGCTCAAGCAAACCATGTGGTAGAGCCATCAAGAAGGATGTCAAAATTTGGCTAATAAAACTGAGTAAGTGTGAGGTTCATCTGACCTTTCCATATGGAAAGTGAGCTCTCCATACAGAGTGCGCTCTCAGAGCTGCCAGATGGGAGGAAATATCTGCTACAATACCTTCCCTGCTCTCAGTTTAGCATGTTGAGCAGAACAGAGCCCATGCTTTCCCACATCTCTCGTTACATCTGATGAGCAGCACAGATAACCATCAGGGAGGATACTCTGACCTTCATGGGACATTCATGGAGTCCTGAGCCAGAAGCGGCCAGCTTTACCAGCATCCTGATAAAATTCACCTCCTGCACTTGAAGGCAGCCTAGAACAAGGCTATGCTTGGGTCCTTCGTGCTGTCTGCTTGTGCAGTGGCACAGAGGAGAGGCAGATGAAAAGTTTCTGTCCAGAAGGTCCCAGTGAGCCTTCAGCAGCCTTCAGCAGCCTTCAGCAGGTGGTCACTGTCCTTCTGCTGTGCTGGTCCTGAATTACAACCTTTGTTGATTTAAAAAGTTCCATATGGTACAAAAAGACAGAGGGTACAGTTTCCCACTGAGGGATTAGAAGTGACCTCTGCCTGAAAAGCTTGACTACTTTTGCCTAGAATGAGGCAAAGCTGAGCTACCTTTGCTTTTGCAGGGTGAGGATGGCAAATTGCTTTATTTGAACCTTTTCAAACTGATCTGATAGTTCCATGGGAAGTCCCAGAGAAATTCAGGTTGTTGTGGAATTCTCCAACACTTTCTTGTTTCCCAGGTGTAATTTATGGCTTATGTTCAGTTTCGATGTTTGCCTCTTACAGGCAAATTTTTGTAACACTGCATGATGCAACCACATTTTAAACAAGCTAACACCTGGCATCCTCCTGGATGAGGCCAGCGTCTGCAGGGACCTTGCAGAGCCCCCTGCTAAGCAGCAACAAGGGAGAAGCACTTTGGGGCACCTAAGGGGCAGATTGGCACCTGTGGGACAGAAGAGACATCTGTTGTGCCCATATTTTAGCAGCGCTAATCCAGGTCAGGAAGAGCAGGTTTGAAGCCCTCCGGGTTTAAGTCAATCATATTGAAATGCTGTGGGCGGTGGAAGGTCTAATCGAGGTCTAGATGGGTCATGTTCATTCAAGGCAGAAGACATTTGGGAATTTTAAGGAAAGCTAAACCCTTGCCAGCCGTGCCTGGCTGAAGTAGGTGGCAAAGGGGAAGAGAGATCAGTTGCAGCTGTCTTGTCTTAGTGCAGGAGCGCGGGGATGCATGTGCAGCTCTCAGGAGCTATTTGAGAGGCTCTGGCTTTGGACACAGGAACAGCGTGCATGGCAGAAGGTGCACAAGGACACCCAGAATGTGCCCACTCTGTGCAGGGCAGTGCAGGATGACTGTGCCCCTCATCCTGGCAGATGCCTACACCTCACGACCTTGCTGTGCAGCAGCACAGACCCCCAAGGGCAAGGGCTGTATCCCAGTGTAACCCCGTGCATTCAGCCGAGGCGGTCCCCTCCTGCACGGGGCTTGGGTGTACTGCATTTATCGCTGTCGACCCCAGAGCCAGCTTACCTGATGTTAACTTTAGCACCTCAACACTCTGCTCCCTTGCACGTGTGCTCTTCACTCATGGGAAATTCTGAATTTGCTGTCAGTGCAAACAGCTTCAGTCAGGCTCACAAAGACACAGAGTTTATGCAGCTTTTCTCCCTGTGGCCTGGGAAGCCATGCCACATCATGACTTGCCTTCCACCCCCTTTCCTAAGAAGCCAATATATTTCTTAACATGCCCCTCAGTGTTCAGCTGGCCACCCTAGCTGAACAAATGCCACTCCAGTAACACTTTGTGCCCACTGTACTGCACTCTTCATATCCAAGGGCAGTTAAAAGTATCACATTTCTGCGGCTCTGAGATAGAGACATTTATGATCCTTGTATCTCTAGTTTGTAAATGATTTCTGAATATGGTGAAATGCATGCAGAAATAATTAAAGATATTATGGCTATGAAGCCACTAGCAGTTTGGGGAAGAATGTAGCACATACAAGTTCTCTGAAAATAACAGGACAGACCAGCTTTGACCGCATTTTTGATGAAAAAAGCTTCTATGTCTTTGTACAGAAATATCCTTTTCACTGCCCTTTATAGTTTATGGATGTGATCACATTTCATTCATTTCCTTTACAGACCACAGGGTGGCAAAGATTGCTTGGTGCTTGGCTTCATCACAGCAAGATGACAAGCTGCAAACCGAGGTCCTCAGCACTTGGATTGTTGGAGCCATATGGAGCTCCCACTGCCCTGGAGTGAACAGAAACTGATGCCACAGCAGCATGAACTCCACCATTTGGATATGCAGGTTACTCCCTCCCATGGGAGGGACACAGGATGAGGTAAAAAACACAGACTCAAAAGCTACAGCAGAAGATGGGCTTCCAGGTGGAGTCCATAAAAGGCCAGGTCTTCATGTGTTCCAGGTCTGCAGAGCCTAAAATGGACTGATGGCACTTCAAGGCCCCGCTGATGATTCATGCTGCAAATAAACTTCAGAAGGCAGCAGGTGCCAGCACTCATCAGAGGATGAAGTGCAATTGTTTTCTAGTCAACAGAGTAGTTTGAAAAGTATTTGTGCCATCTTGCTAAAAACACAAACTGTGTCACATTTATTTTTAGGTGCAGATATCCATCCAGGAAGAAACCGCAACCAGTTATGTCACACATAAATAAGAGCTACCTGCTGATACCATCTCAGAATTTACTACGGTGCATTTTTCAATGGCTAGCTACCCAAATCCAAGGTTATGCTTTACCTTGCCACACAGCAAGTTATCCAAAATTTAGCTTACATCTCACACCACCTGCTTTCTCAGGGAGTCAAGTACTCCCTGGGATAGAGGTGTTGGGCAGGGAAAAGAGACTATGGGGAGCAGGGTTGCAGCCCTCTCCTCCTTGACATACTTCTATCTCATACTTTTATCTTTTTAATCATAAAAGTTATACCACACTTCTTTTAATCATGAAAAAACCCCAAAAAACTCCTATATCAGCAACAAAGCTTGTGCTGCAGAGCAGACACATGAGTCTTTAAAAAGGATGTGTGAATATAATTGTATACAAATGAGAAGGGTTATGTCAAAGGAAAGAACTTTCTGAAAGGCTACCTTAATACTTTCTTTTATTTCTTGTGTCATATGCAGTTGACAGTACTGGTTATCCATTGTCTCACACTTCCAGTCTTAAAGGCTATTTAACCCTCAGTTCTTTCTGAAAATAACCATCATTCATGGTGTAAGGTTCTGAAATTATGCTTTCACGATTGTCACCAAAAATTAGAATTTTTCTACATCCTCTTCACTTTTTTGAAAATTAGGACTGCAAACCCAGTGTGAACAAGCACTACTTAACTCATTAAGGCTATATGTTTTCTGACTACATAACTAATTTTGAATACATAACTTATTTAGGATACTTAACCAAAAGATCAGATACAAACCCACACATAATAGTGGGTAACATTAGGGATTTATAGTTCTGGTTTAACTCTAATGTTAGTGCTGGGGATTAAGAGTTGTAAGCTCTGATGAAGTTTTGTCTTCTTTTTCCTCTGAGTTTTTATCATCATCCTTGCTTTTTATGGCTACATGAGACAATTATGATGCAATTACTGCACTGACAAAAATTGTTTTTAAAACTCATACTAGTGCCCTTGATAGCTGCATAGATACTGGGCAACAACCTTATGGATGAAAGTTGGACTGGATGATCTTCTCAGGCCCCTTCTGACTTTAATTTTCCTCTAATATTTTTATTTTGTTTATATGTCAACATTTAATATTACTCTCCTGTACATCAGTTGATCCAAACAGAAATACAGGGCCTGCTGGTGTTTCTCTCCTCCTGGGTACACACACACACACACAAAAAAAAAAAGAATCCTCACGGGGACATCCTTTTGTAAGCTACAGATTGCAATGGAACCTCAGTTTCTCTACCACAGATTGTATACTGCTCCAGAGACACTTAGGGTTAAGGTTAAAGAGCCATATCATTTTAATTAAGCCAAAGATTAAGATTTTAACTCTCATACTTATGAACATATATATTCGCTACCACCTTTATTGAAATGGTAATACTACTCCCTACTTAAACTCAGGAGCAAACCCATCGAATATTCTTAACCCTATAGGTTGCATTAGAATCCCCCAGACTGACACATGTTCATAAATTCCCTTTTTTATTTCTCCTCAATGACATTAGCTTTGAGGAGGAGCAACTGTTTATACCATGACCCACAGATGCTGAAAGCTATTTAAATGTAGTCTGGAAAAAGTAATTGCTAGGACTATAACCAACAGCTAGGCTCTGGACTCTCTCTTTTGTTATCTGCCTCTCACCAGGTTATTTCTTTTTTTATACTGTCATTCCTTCTTCAGTACTTCTAGTTCCTATCTACCCCATCATTACTCTTTTGACAGCTTGTCTGGCTCCTGACCATTTGCGTCCAAGTTGGATGGTGCACATCCTGTGCTGCAAGAAAACACCTGAGCTTTCCTTTGCTCTCATATTCCCCAAGAGTTCACAAGCTGCTTTCACCACCCAAGCCTCCCAAGTGTGTTATTGTGCTGCTTCAGTGCCTGGGGCTGCTCTCATCTGTCTTTCCTCTGCTGGCATTATGGAAACATTTGTCCAGAGCATCATTTCCACCCCTCATCCTCAGAAAGCTTCAGTGATTTAAAGGATCTTTCTCCATGTGGTATCTCAAAGCATATATCAAATGCACATAATTTTCCTACCTAAGAGTTCAGAATTAGATATATTTTATCTGTTCTAAAGTAACTAGGAACAAAATACTGTTCTAATGCTTAATTTAAAAAAAGGTATGCCATTGCCTGCATTTTTCTTTTGGTAAGAATTTTTTCTCCTTCACTGCTGCTTTCATGCAAGTGGTAAAAGCACTTAAAATACAGTGAAATTGTTGGTTATGAAGTTAAAAGGTAGGAAAAAGGAATGGGTTTTAAAGACTGTTTTCTGCCCATATAATTTCTGCACTCCTTTATTCCTCTCATGACATTATTCATTTCCTAATGCTACAGAAATGCTCAAAGGTTTTGTTTTTGATGAATGACTTATGGTGGCTTGACTTGAAAGGCATTTTCTGTTCTGTCTTCAGTGAGAAGGTAGGGGCACAGCCTGGTGCAAACAGGACTGCTCACCCTTCATTAAAAAGGCAAACCAGAAGTCCCTGGCTAAACCCCAGGACATGGGTGTGACCCTCGGAACCTCTCATTCTTTCCACTCACCTCCCGTGCCCCAAAGCAAGGCAGCCTGGAGGTCTCGGTGCAAAGTCAAGAACAGCATCAGCCATGTTACATATGTTTGGTCTGCAATATGCATCCTTTGTTTTCTATTCCTGCTGGGATGAGGCGAAGATGCTCTGATATAACACCTACACAAAGAGCACATCTGCCTGAAATGCTGTCTGTGTTCGTCTCCTCATTAAAACATAAAACAAATGAACAAAAAATCCTGACTAGGTGATAGGAAAAACTGGGAAAATCTGTAGCTGTCAAAGTCCTGCCAAGAAGGACAATTCACTTTTTCCACTCCTCTGGCTTCAGACTTCATGTGCTAAGCCCAGCTGCAGAAATTTAAATCTGGTCTTTAAATTTAGGTGACAGGCCATCTTTATGGCTCATCTGGACAGTGGCAGTGCTATCCCAAGTGGAAGGGGAGTGGGTTCAGAGCAATTACTTAGTAGATGAACTCTTAGGTATTGCCTCAAAGGGTTTCAGGATGCTCATATCCCTCAGGAATTACCAACTGTCATTGCTATCTCTATTCTCTGCTCCCTTTACACTTACTTTATTTCATATGACTATATTAAAATTCTATTAAGGATTACTCACCAAATAGCAAGTGCCTTCATTCGTGCATACACTATTTGCCTTTCTGATTAATGCTTCCCAAAAAGCAGCTCAGAAAGCTCCTAACCATCACCCCCATCACCACCATCACCCCTCCAGAAGCCTGTGACCATTCTCCAGGGCTGACTGTGGCTGGTTTCCCTGCTCAGGGGTCTGTTTGCAAAAGCAGAGGTGGATGAAGCATGACTACCTCAAACCTGTGTTCTGTCCCACTTGGAGGGGAGCCAGTTCTGCCCAAAATTAACTGTACTTTAGCAGGTCCTTGAAGCCTTGTACCCTGCTGCAATGCTACAGGAGCAGCAAGCCTTACAGCTCATGTCTACCGTGGCACAGCTCAAAACAGTGCTGTCATTAACACAAGAGATTTGTCCCAAGTTTGTCCCAGCTTCCCTCAATGTACACCTAGGCACCAAGTCCCAAGGTAGGCGTTCAGCCGTAGAAGAAGCCATGGCGTCAGAAAGCAGCTCAAAATTGTCCCACCACAGAAACCCATTGCTAACTCATATTTGTGCCACCTTGGGGCCTGTCAGTGACAGGAGTGACAGATAGCTGTCTGGCAGTATTTATACCACAGCCGCCACTGCAGTATCCGGGGAGTGTGGTATAAATACAGAGCCAGCAATAGCCAGGGAAGCCCAAAGAGTGGGCGAGGAGGGTGAGTGGCCACAGCAGCTGAGAGACGTGCTGATTCAGTGCATCCCCCTCAGCTGTCCTCAGCAGCAGGTTGACATGGATTAGAAGTTGGGAAGATTGGAAGAACTGATCTTTCTCTTTTTCCTCTCCCCTTTAGCAGCTCTTTCTCACCCTCTGCTTGAGCTCATAACAGTCTTCATTTGTCTCCAACCACCTCACTTTGAGTTATTACCTAAAGTAAACATGTAACTATTTCTTCTAACAAGATAATTTGGCCCGCGCCTACCAGCCTGCAGCGCTCAAAAGATGAGGTCAGAGTTGTCATCTCTGCCTTACAGATGGGGAAATCCACTCAAGGGGAAGCTACCTTGCCTCAGTTCTGTAGCTCTGCTCAGAATAAAGAGGTTTATGCTCACTCAAAAATCCAGTCACAGGGCTTTTAAGACAACAGGTAGAAACAGGTGTAAATGCAAGGGAAAAGGAAACTGTTGTTCAAGAAAAACTCCTGGATGTGCGTCTCTCAGTCACATGTTTAATTTCTTCCCAACACATGTTAAAGACAGGTATTTTCAACTGTCTGAACAGCTGACTTTCAGCAGTAAATTCAGTGCGAATTTGAAATATGAGCTTTGCATGTTGATTTCTTTCTTCTCTGTAAGTAAATTACAACTCTCTATTCCCAAAGGAAACCTTTGAAATAAAATACAGGCAGGGAAGAATCCGTCACACAAACATGCTATTTGCATCAGGTTTTTGCAAGCGTGTAGCTGGCATCAGGATGCTTCTTTCCATCTGGTCTAACAGCGCTGTTCCTCTCCTCGCTAGAGAAGGAAGGGCACATTATTCTATTTTTTCCACTCAGGATACCCTATGTTCTGCTGAAGGAATGTGAGTGACCCAGCAGCCTACCTACTTGCTGAAATTCCCACAAGAAGGGTTTCTTTTTGGACTCTGCCGCTCTGCAGGGAGCTGGACTTGTCAGCGGCACCCTGGTGCACAGATTAAATACTTAGCAGCTACTTTTTGTCACGCCTTCAGAGCCTCTTGTACAGATGGAAAGGCTGGAATGAACTGTTCTTGGGGGTAAGATCAGATTCAGGAAAGTGAGATAGCATTTGGAAACCCCTTTTCGCCTGCAGCAGTGGAAATGGAGGAGTGTAAGTGCATGGACTGCACTTACAGTGCAAAACCTACCTAGGGCTCATGAAATTATTACCATTTGTCTAATTTGAGCTATTTCTGCCCTTGCAAAAGAAATCTTCTACTTTGATATTGCTGGAAAACACTGTAATTACTACTCACCTCTTTGCATTTAGAAGGGCGTATGGACATTACCTCCTGTGCAGCATTTTTCAATCTGTCCTGGCTTGATTCACTTAACAGCCTGGCTAAGGACTCTCTCTCCCTGGTGATTTGACACTCCAAGCTCTGTAGGAGATCACCGACGTAGTCTGAACCAAGCCCAGCTTTCTGTGAGGCCCTCGCTTCTCTGTGTACAATCACTGGAAGAGCTTTTGGGAAGAGCTTGCTGACAGATACCTTCTTAGCCCACGTCTCTGAGTAAGGTGCCACAGCACCAGCTTGCTTTGCTTTGGTGTGATTACAATGCATGCTCAATAAAACTTTTCAAGCACAGGATATCTTTCCAAAGTCTTTCAGTCCTAGTCATCTTTTCCCCATTTTTGCAGCAGGCTTCAGAGTGAAAATTCCCACAGTGACTTTACTGTCAATGCTCCTTTTTTGCAAGATAAAAATCTGTAATAAGAAAGATCTATGTAGCAGCCTGACAATATGAGGGCTCCCTGAAGCCACGGGGTTTGATCATGAAAGATCTGATGCAGTCTTTGTTTCCCTACAGTGTGTGCTCCTGTAGATAACCATCTGCTCTGAAGGACCTGACAGACCCACAGTACCAGGTATGTGCCAGCTCCTCCTGGATAAGATTTCCTCTCTCCTCCCCTGCTGCTGCTGTTACTCACCAGTGTGAGTATGTGTTTATGCTTGGGCATCGCTGAAACAGCTCTGCTTCAATGTGTTGTATTTCTATACATGTCTGATGTTAAAGAAGAAGAGGAGGACAAAACAAATAAGGGATTTTCTGGTGTCAAGCTGTTTAACTAGCAAGGAGAATCGTTTACGCTCCCTGTATTTAGATCCTGAAGGAAGCTCTCAGTACTTAACTACATGCTGGTGGCACAGAGCAGCCAGTTGAACCTTCCAACAATGTGAAGCAGCCTAGAAATGTGAGCAGAACCTGCCACTTAAAAATCCAAAAAGTACTTTTCACCTTGAATCCCAAACAAGTAAAAGCTCATTTTCCAAAGTGCTAACAGGGGCTGCTGCTGCCTGCGTTATTTCTTGTAACCATGATAGCAGATGAAGAATCAAAGTGACATTTCCCTTCTTGGCATCAACTAAACTGCCCCCACCTTCACCCTCGCACCTGACTCCAAAGGTTTTTTTTTTTCTGGAGATGCTGATTAAGATCCCTATTTGTGCGCTGGTGAGACATCTCCAAGGTATGCTGGATGAGCAGCTCCCCTTTGATGAACACGATTATGAACATGCAACTGTTACTTAAATGAATTTTTATTGCTTGCAAAATATGCCACAGAATAACTGCTGTTGAGCTTCTTGGAGCTTTGTTACACCCAGCTCAATTTCTATAAATTCGTTGTCTGCAGCTTTGCCAGAAACACTCTGACATGACTTGCAACCAATACAGAAGTCAAAATAATGTTCACTAACTCAAGCAGATAAACATTTCTTTCTATTCTGAGATCTATACATTGAACCTACATATTTTATACAGAGTGGTTTTGTTCAATGAACTTCTCATTTACAGAGTTTCACTTTATTTCTCTCAGCCTCAGGACTGCTATTACACCTGTACTAAACCAACCATTAATTTCAGTGCACTTCCTAAGCAACTGAACTTCATTTTAGCCGTTTAAATCTCATCAATGAGATTGAGATGAATCTCAATAGTTTCCATCTCATCAGTGCTTTTCTCTGCCATGCCATTTCCTTCCCAGAAGACAATGACTTTCAAACTTTCATGGGTAATACTGAAGGAATTTGCTTGTAAAAGCACCTGGGTTCTGCCCCTGGCTGTGGTACAAGTTGCTTGGCTTTACCAAACCATGCAGCCTGTCCGGGCTTCTGCCTCAGTCTCTAATATTTGGTGCTATTCTGTTCCCAGTTTTGAGCCATACCAGTGATGTCACTACTGTGGCACTATAATCTTTATAGTTATACAATAATAGGCTACAGAGCTGCAAATATATATGAAAAAAATATAAAAGCAAAAATCAGTTTGGCATCATTTTTACACCAGTTAGTAAAAGGCTGTCTGTGGGTATAGCACATATACTTCGGCCAGCACTATGTCTTTTTTAAGGCTGTAAAGATCTGGGTTATTATAGACAAGAAATGTAGTTTAAATAACAGAAATTTCCTGGATGTAAGTTGAAGCTTTTGCCCTTGTGTATAATTACACTTCTCAATAGATTACAGACCATCGGGTTTTGGTTTTATTCCAGCTCTGGCAAACAGACTCGTAGACTATCAAATCCTTTCAAAGCAAGAAAGAACTTAATTAAATTATAATGTTCGTAAAAATAATGATATAGAGAGCTAGCACCTTATGAATTTCTTGTCTCAAGCTTAGGATTTCCTGGGAGCTCACACATAGCCCAGTCCCCCTCCAACCCATGACGTGCCCTAAATGTAAAAACTGGAGAAATGTCAAGAAATAAAGGTGGCCTACAAAAGGTCCCAAATTCTGGTTCCAGGTATTACAACTTACAGTCTGTCAGAACTGAGAAAGAAAGCAGACTCATTTACTGAATAAACACACATATTGAATTTCTGAGTTCAAAGAGGAGATTCTTAACTTCCTGAAACCAAATCAGGCCATAATAACAATAAAATCCCCATGTTTCTAAGAGTCTCCTCCATTTTCTTTACAGTATCAAGGCTGTCTCTCAAATCTCAATTTCCTTAATTCTCCATATTAAACCAGAAAACTCCTCACTGGTTCATTCTTGGGTCATACACAATTTCTCTCTTTGTTCAATTACATCTTCTATTTCAGGCACCTGTACTGCAGGATACAACTGTCTTTTGATTAGTTTCGCCTATCTGCAATGAAATTAGATCAGTGGCTGGACTTGGAGCACACCCACAGTGTTGACAAGGTCTGAGCTATATCAACTTTGCAGCAGTTAAACATGAGTGCACCCTGCTCTGCTGTAAGGTAACAGAACCAAAGACCACTACCTGCAAGCTGTATTTCATTCAAACCAGAGCTGGTCTACTATGCCAAAATCGCAGTGACAAGGACCCATCAAAAGCAAACTCCCCAGCCCCTCACTACTTTACTTGTTTATGTCAATCAGTTTGGAGATTTTTAACATTTGAGTTATGTTTGTCTGAACTGGTTTTCAAGATCTAATTATAACATGCGAAGTGGGGTGAGATTGCTGCTATGAAAGTCGCAGTATAAATAAGAGGGCTTGACGGGCTGATATGCTGGCACAGGCCAGACATGTGTGTCACGTGGGTGCCCAGTGCAGCTGTTGTGGTCCATGGTACAATAAATAGCTATAGGGAAGCGGCATGGTCGGGCAGGATTTTTTAATACCCCCTACTGTGCTACTTGGCCAAATGCACTTGCCTTGGAGAAAAAAAACCCAACCACC
>VZRN01003863.1:29435-85587 GCA_013397935.1 Dasyornis broadbenti | reverse complement strand
CGGGCCGGGCCGGGAGGGGATGGGGCCGGGCCGGGCCGGGAGGGCATGAGCCCCGCCCGGGGAGGTGCCGGCCCGCACTTCCTCAGCGCCCCGCGGAGGCGGCGGAGCAGCCGCGGACCATGGCCCAGCGCCGGGAGCCGCGTTCCGCCGCGCCGCTGGACCGGGAGCTGACGGCGCTCGGGTAAGCGGCGCTCCTGGGGCCCCGCACCAAGGGCGCCCTCAGGGTCCGCCCTGGGGGTGCCGGGTCGCCCGCCGGGCTGGCAGGGTGGGTGTGTGGGAGCTGCTGGGTCCCGCTGCTGGGTTTCGGTGATGAAGCGAGGGATGAGGTGACGAGGGGTCTGTCTGAGCGAGGCCGCCACGGGGCTCCGTGCGCGGTGTGGCCCCTCGGCGAAGCACAGCGCCTCGTCCCTGTGGCAGGGGTGAGAGGCTGACAGAACACAGGTGACCGGGAGAAATAAAACCCGGGAGAATTAAAAACGAGAGAGCAGACACTCGTTTCGGATGTAGCGTGGAGTTGGTGGCAGGAGGTGCAGCTTCCCTCGGAGAGCCTCTGTGGCCTTAAAGCAATAGCCATCGGATAGAGCCCTTGTTGTACCGTGTCACTTCCCTGCGTGTGCAGGGAGAACCAAACCCAGAGCTTGTCCTCAGATCCCTGTGGCATCCCTGCAGCTGCCTCCTCGTAGCTTGGCCTGGGCCCTGGTCCGGAGAGCTGCTGTCCTTGCTGGGCCACGGGACGCAGCAGGATTCCCAAATCTTGGGGCTTCAGGAGGGAACGCAGCAGACAATTCACAGCCACTATGAGGACATCACGCTTACCGAAAATCAAAACCCCAGGAGCAAAAAGGAAGGCTGAAGGTTGCAACAGACCCTGTTCCCTTTATGATGTGGCACGCCCATTTTGTCTGCCAGTTAGTTTTGGTTTTTACGGGAGGAAGGCTTGGGCCACTTCGTCACCGGCAGCATTGCCGTGGGCAAGAAGCAGCAGCACAGGTGGGTGCAGGCAGGGTGGGAGCAGGGGCGGCAAAGCAAAGTGGTGGCAAAGCGGAAGAAAGGCCAGTGATGATTCTGACAAAGCAAAAAGGCTCTGGTGTCACCGCCACATTCAAAAAGAATTGATGAAAAAAAGTAAAGGTGTTTTGCTTCCTGAGTACTTGTGGATTCAGATCAACTAATTGCTTATTTTTGCGATTCATTCACTTAGTCAACAAATTGGAGGGCAACAAACGACTTGGAGTTGCTATATTCCACAGTGCTGATATTTCCCCATATTTAGAAGAATCTTTTAATGAAATGTCTGTTAGCTGAAGCACCTAACAGGTATGAAATGAAGTCACTTTGCAGTGGTACCCAGAGTAGCCTTTATATATTTTTCCTTTACACCTGTAAGATTATGCTCATACTAAAATAACACCTACAGGGAAGACAGAAAGAAAAATTAGTTGCAGCTGTTGTGGCAAGCATGATTCCCAATTGTCAGACTTTTATTGATTTACACTATATGGCCTGAGTTCGTATATGCCAGTAACATGTGCCTATGAACAGCCTCATGGGTAGGCAAGGACTTCATTCTCATAGGTGGTCTTGTAGAAGTGCAGCTTGATGTGGTACTTAATGTGATATCCATAAGAAGAAAAGAGCGCAAATGAGAAGTCTACAAATACATATTCTTTAAAGCTGTAGCGTCTTGTTTAGGTTTTCCGTTGAACGGAAAGTAAAATATTTTCACCGTTCCACAGAATACTAAGTATCTCCTTCAGGGAAGTGTGTCGAGTTAAATGCATTAAAGTTGAATAAGCAATGCCAGGCAAAGAGTCCCTTCAAATTATTAAACAAGGCTCTTTCTTTTCAGCTAGTACTGAAACCACTTTTTTGTTCTTTTTTTTTCTAAAGATGAAAAAGAAGCCCTCACACAGCAAACATTCTTGTTGCATAACCTGAAAGATCTCTTAATGTAAATACTTTTTCCACTGTGACAAGTAGGTGTGTCACTTTCTAGACCATAAAACTAAATTCTCAGTCATCACAAGGGTTTTTCATCCTAAACGTAGTCTCATACTCTCACAGTGCAGAGTTCCCCTCACAGCTGATACAGTGTTCAGCACAACTGAGACCCGGTTCTGGTGAGGAGTATGTGTCCAACAGAGACAACAGTCATTCAAGTGAGAAGCAGCTTTGACATTCATATACCTTTGGTCAGGGGGAAATTTGAAGCAGTTTATTTTAAAGCTTCTGCTTTCTGGTGCAAAAATCAGAGAAGTTGGATAAAGTTTAAAGAAATGTGAAATGGGAAGGACTTTACTTCTAAGAGAAGAGGCTGAGTACCAGGATATGCTCATAGTTTACCAGGTTAGCTGCTCAACAGAATGGAACGTTGTCAGCAATGTAGTGAAAATTCAGATTACAGTCAGCTTCATTGTACTGATGTGTACATAGGTGGACCTAATGAAAAGGAAGGTCAAAACCCAAACACATTTTTCAAAACTTGTTTCCTCACCGATTAACTTTGTCCCTAAATCTATCAAAATGTTTAAAAGGGAGCACTGAAGTTTGCCAAAAGAGACATAAACACCTTGGCTTAAAGGAAAAGGAAACTGGCAATGAGATTCTTCTTTGAAGGCCTCTTTGGTTATTCCTGGAGTCAATCCATTTTCCAATTGCCTTTATTGCTGCTAGAGCTGGAAGGACAGCCCAAATACTGCAATGTGAAGCTCCTGCGGCTGATCACGCACTGCGTGAGTTTGGGGAATTCCGCACTGCACTTCACCTTATTTGCGCAAGAGATGAGAATGTGGAATATCTCGTCATCCGAGTAATTACAGGCTGATCTGGTAGCAAAGTTTCCATCCCAATACAGCATAGTTTGGGTGACGCTGTTTGTCTGTTGGAAGTGAAGGGCACAGGGCAAGAGGAAACAAATTTTTGTAGCCTTTTTCCCTTCTACAGTCCGAGCTTTCTTTGCTACCCCTTGCAGCAGAGCTTTTATGCTCTTCCAGGTTTGACACATGGTATTTGTAAGACTGAACAATACAATTCATGCTTAGATTTAGTAACAAAAGTGAAATTAGGCCACAGGCCTAGATCAGGTGATAATAAAATTGAGGAATTGAGAAACGTGTTAGACTGGAACAGGGTAAATGTCCATAAGAATTTTTTTCATCACCTCTATTTTCTAATTTAAGCAAGGAAAAAATTAGAACAACTAGAAAGTGGGCAAACGAATGAGTGAAAATCACAATAAAGGCAGTTGAAAGAAAGGGGAGACAAAATAGAAGTGAAAAGCAGAAGCTGAATTAGTGAAAGTCTATGGTTAGAAGACAGGAACTTTAAGACTAGATGCACTGATGTTATTTCCTGTTATTTCTATTTTTAAATTATTTTTTCCCATACAATGTCATCCTTGTATTCCAACAGAGGAATTTACATAGGTGCGTGATTAAGTGTTTCAGTGTTAACACATTGAAAGGATGTCTAATAAATAACAATTTTGGTTGCCTGCCACCTGTAACTTCTATCTTAGCATTCTCACCCTCTTGTAGATTCTCTAGAGCTCTGTTAACTCGCGCACCATTAAAAACATTGCCAAAACTTCACTTTTAGTGATGTGAGGTACAGAGAACCCTTTCACAATTTTCAGATGATGGGAAATGCTTCTAGGGTTTGGTGTCAGGAAAAAAGTAAATAAAAAAATCCAAAACAACTAAACTTCACAGATAAGACCTGGAAGTTGCTCACATACAGAGTGCCAAAAATAAAGAGCTTGTGAGTCAGTTTTGTAGACATTTTTGGAGTACGGGCCTGTGAAGAGCATTGCATCCAGCCAGAGGAGGTAAGTCAGTGCTTTCCCATGCGCTCTATTGAGTAGTACCATGTACTGCTGCTTTAACCTCAGAGTGGGAATACGCCTTCGAGACTAGAATATAGTTTCACAGTGTAAGCAAATCCAGCTCCTTGTAGTAGAAGATATTTTTAATATAAAAAACATAAAAAACCACAAAACTTGCCAACAGCTACCACCACAGAAACCCCCCTGCAAACAAACCAAAAATCCAACTAACCAACTCAGGGTAAATTACTGCTATGAGTAATATTGAAGTGAAGTCCTACTGGGAGCACATCTTCCCACTAATACGGATCGCTGTTACGTTTCAGAGGTGGACACGACATGAGTTAGATTTGCAGTGTTTCTGCTTGGCTCCTGCAGCTCAGAGATCCAAAGCACTCTCCCTGGGGACAGTCACCCACCACAGAGCACCCGCAATATTGCACCTTTTGCACTGGGGAGGGAGCTTCTGGGAAGACAGCAGAGAGCTCACCCAGCTGAGCACCAAGAATCTCCTTGCTTCACAGAAGGAGCTTTGAATTGCCTGACTTTTCCACAAAAGCAAGCCAAATATGCACACAGTTTCTAACTCTATCCAGACAGTACCTGAGATTACAATCAGATAAGAATACAAAAACTAAGTGTGATCTCTGCCTATTGCATTTATCTGGTAGCTGTGCAAATCTTAGAATTATCACTCCAAGCACTTACACCAAATGGCAGTCAGAACTTCTAGCTGTGCTCTCTTCTGGTGCTATTATCTTTCTTTTTTTTTTCCTTTATGAGGAAGAAAAGTGAGTGTTTCTACTGGATGTTACAAAGTTTACACATAAAAATGGCTCAGAAGAGAATTATCCAAGTCACTTAACATTCATCCTTTCATGGATGAGTGTTTGTGTTCCTTGTGTATTCTGTTATTGTTAAAAAATTAATCCACCTGATGCCAGCTACAAGTTTATTCAGCAGCGCCTATTACACACAGGCAGAAATGTTTTGCAAAATATCCATATGATTTATTTGAAAACAGCATTATCAGAAATGACAGATGCCATTCCTAAGGGCTCTCTCATCTGCAGGGGACATAGAAATGAAGTTTCATTAACGTTTTTCATTGGGACAACTTGAGTTATTAAAGAATGAATGAATATTCTGAGGATGATGTTCTAACCTGAAGAGGGAGTTTGCCACCCCAAACATTGCTGTAACATATTCCCAATCTTCACCAAAGTGTAGGTAGCTCCAGTCACTGCATTAACTACACGGAGATCTTCTTAAGAAGAGATTTTAGTGTGAGTGCATCCTGTTCTGGAGTTGTGATGATTAGTACAGCTGCAGGGGCACATCTGGCCAGCATAGAAATGGCTTGTACTGCAGCAGCCACCAGCTTATTCACAGGGAAAGCCCACTGGTGGCTAGATGGGCAGATCTTCAGGGCAAGGTTGTGTGCTCTGATGAATTTGGGCTCTCTGGAGCACTGGGTATCTCATTTTCTTCTCCTTCCCGTAAAAGCCATGTCAGTAAAGTCCTTCCTCTGTGCTGTCACCAGTGCATTCTGACCTAAAGAATAGGCTGATATCTAAAAATGCTTTCTTTTTCAAAGGGTAACAAAAGTAATCTCACTGGGTATTCATGCCCATCCTAAGACATGTTTTCATTGGTCATTCCAAAGAGCAGGAAAAATAGGATGGTCATTCAACAACACACACTGATGACACAAATGTGCTTACATGGATGGGATAGAGAGATTTAATGTCATTTAGGATGAAGTTAAAGTAACAAGAATAGATAAATGACAGCAGCTATGAACTCTGAGCCTGAGATTGCTAGTCATTTTGTAGAAAAGAAACCCCAAAAAGATGACCACACAGATTTTTCTTTTTTTTATAAGAGAAATGAAATTATTAGAAATAATAATTGTATACCCAGAGGTATGTATACATATCAGACAGGAGGGTGTACAAGGCCAAGGGCAACCAGCAGAACTGGCTTTGAAGCAGGGAAGGACTTGCAGCTACCTTTCTTCTTGTGTTTCTTCAGAGAAATGTCAATCAAGAACCTCAGGCAATTTTTACACTACTGATTATTTTTAGTCTGACAAGTATCAAAGTAGAGAGTAGATTTCTGGATTTGTTTTGTAGTGAATACAGGACTCTTTAAAGATTACTTTTGGAAGGACCTTCAGAAACAGCCCAATATCTAACATGTGCATCATGGTTCAAAATCAAAGATTTAAGACAATTCAGCTCTATAAAGAACTTTCTAGGGGCTTCAAATAGGTGGGGGTTTGTAAAGCATTTTGATTTCCTTAATGTCTCATTTTAAGAAGGCATGAAAGTAGATACAGTATTGTGTTTTATATCAACAGTTTCCTGCCCCAGGTGTAACGCAGAAGACAACCAAAACTTAAGCTGAAGGTGAACTGCCTTTTGCAGGGTTTTGCCAAATGAGCCATAACCCCCATCTTGATTTGCCTGCAAATTTCAAAGAACTACTTGGAAGTTTTTTTCTGAAATACATAAATAGAAGGATTCTCCCTCTGACAAATACTTAAATTTACCTGAAGCGTACCTAGTAGTGTCTGACCACAGAACTGTAAGGGTTTATTTGCAGTCCTGGTGATTTCTATTTGTATTGTCAGACAGGCTTGATTGTGAGAGCAGACAGCATAGGTGTGTATTTGGTTACCTTCCTGGTGGTCTGTGGTGCAAATTCTAAGTTTTCCACAGCATTAAAAAATTTTACCCGTGTTTATGCAATTGGAACAAAGTTTGTGTGACCATTTTCACAGTGGAATATCGAAGTTACCTGGTTGAACCATTTGTCACAGTCAGGAAGAGAAAAAAACCAGAACTATGTGTAACAGTCCCTTTGACACCAAGATCTGCATTCCTGTCTCACATCCTCTTCTACTTTTTGAGCTGAACAAGAGGAACACAGTAATATTTGAGGGGTTTTTGTCTGAGACAGCATATTTTAGGCAAGAAACTGGTGTAGCCTTGTCAGCAAAGTTTTAAAACTGCACTTTCAAACAACATCATTTTCCCAATTAAGGGTTTTGTTGTTGGTTTTTGGTTGGTTTATCTATTTTTTGTGTAGTAGTGACATTTCATTAGTCACTGGCCTTTCATGTGTAGAGAGAGAGTGGATTTAAACACTGCATTTTTTAAACTTAAGTGACTTCTAAAATTTTAGTAAAAAGCTTTTTTTTGGAAATGAGGTAACGGGTGCAGTTATGAGCAACCTCAAACTGAATTTGCCTCCTTCATGACAATGACCACTCACAGATTTTCTCAACATCTACTTCTTTTGCACAGAAGTGAGCGAAGTAGCATTATGAAATCCCACCCAAAACACAGTGCTGCATTCTCAGCTGCAGGTCTGGCCATGCCGATATGATCCTCTGCAGATCAGGACAGATCTGACCTTTGGCTGTTACTCACTTGGGCAGTTAATCCCAAAGTGGATTTTGACTAACGTGTTCCAGAGGATGACACTTTGATCTTTAAATATTCATTATTTTATTCTACTGTGTAGATGGACCACATTCTACAGCCAAAGCAGCAGTACCCTGCCGGTATTGAGTTTCACATGGATCTTGTCTTCCTTTGGGTTAACTGTCTGCAGTCTCTCATAAAGCAATTTATCAGCCAGCTGGCCTTTCAAATAGGCAGCCGTCCAAACTCAGAGTTAAAACTTTGTGTGAGATGCCAAGTTTGATGGAAACTTGGGGTGAACAGCTAAGGAGAAAGAGTATACAGTTACACCTGGTTTCATTTTGAAGACTGCCATGATACAAGTTCTGGAAAGTGCTGCGATGACACTTCTGCTTTCAGTGAAACTGTGTTTCTTTGGCTGAAGCAGAGATAGGCTTTGATCCCAGTGCTACCGGCGCACCCAGTTTCAAGGAAGGGAAAGGCGACCTGGCACCACTCCACATACAGACAAGGGAAGCTTGCTCCCCACAGAGCCTTGGGTGTAGTATCCCTCCCTCTTGCACCAGGGGCTCGTGTGTGTGTGTGTGTGTGCATAGCTATTGTTAATATCACATGCCTTGCAGGATTGTAACTCCAACCTTTTATAGCTCCAGCTTTTTGTGTTCAGTCTCAGGTTCATTTCCAATGAGATCCTTGTCTATTGTAAAAACAATTGGGTGTTTTTATTGTGGAATGTTTTGAATGGAAACAAACCCATAAACTACCCTTCCTGGACTTCTTTGCAGGGTTTTTTTCCTGTGAATTCCTTGCAAAATTTTTTGTATAAAAATGAAGTTAATCTTCACTGAAGATAAATTGAAACAGTGTTTGGATATTTTCCTTTGTTGCTCGGATCACATGTGGCCGAAAGGCAACAACAGCAAGATATCTTACTTTTCAGTGAAATTCTCTCAGTTAATTTTGATCCCTTTAATTCTAAGCTTAGGCAAGCGTGTTTAATTGCAGATCTTGGTAGTGAAGATGCGTTGAGAGAAATACAGAGTTTATAAGGAGTTTCAGTGCTGCCTGTTTGCCCAGAAGAGGAAGTGTACCAAAGAATATACATATGTCAGGAAGTACAGCTTCTGAAAATAGACAAAGGATTCTGTATGCCCCTCCAAAATTGCTTTCACCTTATCAGCACAGACCTGGGTATTTTGTTGCTCATGCAAGTAGAATTTGCAGGATTTTTAAAATTCAGCAAAACAGTCAGCTGTTTGTACACAACTTTGCATTAACAAAAAATGTTAAATTTTGAGCATGTTGAAAGGAGGCCACTGCAAGGGGCACAAATCCATAAGAACTGTGAGTGCCTGTGTGAAGAGTGGCAGCTCAAAATTGTAGAGGAAGGACTGCAACTAACACTGCTTTTCTAACCCTGCTCCAAAAACCAGCAACAGCTGCCAGTTAGGAGCTGAGTGAATGATGCTTTAACCCCTTGTATCTCCCCAGGTGGTACCATGACAATCTCACCCGACACGCAGCAGAAGCGCTACTGCTCTCCAATGGGCAGGATGGGAGCTATCTTTTGAGGAAGAGTAATGAAAGGGAAGATTTGTACTCCCTCTCTGTAAGGTAGAGTATGGACAGAGTGAACTAATCTAATGCTGCACTTACTTCCATATTTGAATGTCCCAGTTTTTTTCCCTAGGGCTTAAACTATTTTGAGATATATTCCTATTGGTATAATCCCACTGAGTGACATTTTGTTGGAGGGAAAAAATTGGATTGAATTTGACAATTGCTCTCACTTTTCCAAATTATGAATTAATATTATTGGTAGAAAACATAATTCTATAGCATGGCTGTAAATTTTCAGTCTGTGTGGTAAAAATCTGCATGTTGGTTAAAAGAGCTTAAGAAATAACTGATGGGAGTAGAGAATTTTTATGATGAGGATAGTAGCAAACTGTCAGGTGCTACATTTAACCAGTGCTAACCTCACTGGTTTCTGAATCACTGTATAGGAACCATCATCATCTCTGAAGGCTGATCCAATGTTTGACTGGATGGTTTTACTCCTCCATTGTGGGCTAAGGTTCAGCCTTAGTCAGGTCTGCATGACTGTTTGAAACAGCATCTTGCAAGTGATAGATGTCAGGGCCTTGAAGCCAATTACAGCAATTTAAGACAACTGTTCAGGGTACAACCAATACACAGCAGAGGTAGCATTGCCTGGATACTTCACTACTGAATCACATTTAAAGAATCTCCCAGGAGGGAAGCCACAATATTTTAGCGAGGCAACCTAAGGACATATGCATTAGACACACGATGTAGTCTCTGCATGTCAACTGGGTGACCAACCTAAATACATTCGTAGCCTTTGGCAACTGTATGGTATAAGCAGCCTCTAGACCAAAATTTTAAACTGGTGCATTCAAGCTCATTTCTGCTGCAAACAGGGCCTCTGAACAATTCGAGGCCTCAACTCAGCTGAATCACAGTAACTTTTTAAAGTTGCTTTGATCTGTGTACTGCTGCTGGCTATTTACACCCCTGACAGGAGCACAGCACATGCCCTTGAGATTGGTACATATTCAGTACCAGGAGCTATTACAATTAGGGAGAGTAGTTGCTTGGGAACTGAGGAAAGTGCAATTTGCACATACCCTGTTCCCCAGAGAAGGCTACAATGAGGTGTTTCACTCATGTCTGACAGAAGATCTAGGAGCAAGTGTGCCTATACACACTTTGTTGAAATTATCACCACTGTAGGCAGCCATTTATACAAGGAGCTTGGGGGGTTCCCAGCAGATCTGAAGGTGGTGTTACAAAATGAGTATTCAGAGAAACAGTCACTGAATTGAGTGCAAATGTTGAGAAGAAAGAATAGTTCGATTCATAAGTAATAGCTTTCCTTTAAAAAAAGTAATTTTAAACGAATCATTATTTTGCTGGTTAATATTTTTTTACTTTAAAATGTAACTAGGCATTATTTGAGATAACTGCCTCAGACAATTAAAAATAGATATATGTATCTTGAAGGTAGTTTTAAAGGACATTCAGGACAACTTACTGTAATAAAATTTAAATAGTTACTTTAATAGGAAACAAAAGTGTTAGTTAATGAAAATACATTTGCTGCTTTAACAGACTCTAGCCTTAGAAGACCTAGAAAAGTCTATGTCAGGCCCATTCCAATCTCTTATTCAGCTCTTCATGTGGCAAGTGTTAATGCATTACCATATTAACTGAATAGCCCAGCCTGAAGGTTGATCTTTTATTCTGTTATGTTAGTTTCTCTTGCTTCTGGTGGTACAGGTCCTTTGAATACTCATTTTGACTTTTAGATGTTTTACAATTGTTCTACTCTTTGTTTAATTTTATGGTTTTTTAAATTTTATGTTTTTGACTAATATTAAAACTTAATTTTAGAGTAAGTAATTCAATTTTGTTCTGATACATTTCTGTAGAAAGGATACCTTTAGCAAATCTAGCTGTTGTTTTCCTTCTGTCCTAAAATGTCTTCTGTAGCTTTTACTCTACTTCCCACCTCAGCCTCACAAAGAACTTCAGTCATTATTATAGTTTGGGGTTTTTTAAGGAAAAAGTGCTTAGACATCCCTTGAGGTTTTTACTGATAGCTGTAGGAAGAGAGATCACATATTGCCTGAAATCCCCTCCCCCAGCTACATCAGCCAGTTTGAAAAGGAAGTAGGAAGGATAGTAGAATTTGCTTTCATTGCAACATTGTCTTGTGAAATTAAACAAAAAGATGGGAAACCCTGTCATTGCAGCAGAGTCACAGCAGCTCTTCCCTGGTGTGGAGCATTTGCACTTGGCTTGTTGTGCCCCAGCTGACTGTAACACAAGATGTGGGAGGCCCATAGAGGCATCTTCTACAATATCATGAGTATGGTCAAAGATAAATATTTAAATACCTCTTTGAAATAATCTTCTGTGGAAGTGGCAATAAACAATGAAAGAGAAATTATAATTCCCTTTCTTCACCATATTTTCAGTCTATTTGCTATATAAGTTTTTCCTCAGACAAAGTTTGCTCTGAACTACTTTGGGTGCCAGTAACATTAACAAAAGTAGCTTTTTCACTGGAGACTTGCAATAAGTGCTTCATTGTCTTTTGAAGTCAAAATAATTGCCTATGCAGGAAGTGAGACCTTACACACTTCTCTAAATGCCATCAGGTTTCATAAAAAAAGCTGTTACTTCACTTACAGAACAAGGGCCCTGGTTCATGTTTGTCAGTGCCCATCCTAGCGGAACCAATCATCCAAGTACAGAGAGAAAGCAAACAATTTCTAAAGCCCTAGGTATTTAAAACTAGGTTATTAAACCCCTGTTTGGATGCAAAAAGGAGACAGCCTATTTTTGAAAGGGAAACAGAAGACATTTTCAGTGAGATTGGGATGCTTCCTGAAAAGTAAGATGCATACCAAGTATACCATCAAGGCTGTAGTCCAGTAAGTGAAGGGATATCACCCTATTTAGGCAGAAGGCTTGAAATCCTTTTGTGAGTCTTTTTGCTGATGCAAGAATTAAATTAACCAGCTTGGCCTTTCAACATCTCATATCCGTAAAGCAGCAATTAAAATCTGATTCTCAGCTGTGCTGAGTATTAGTGAGGGACAGCAATTGTAGTTGTAATACTACTAGGACAGTGATTGTCAGCCTGTGGTCTGGGTCAGATTTCCTATACTGAAAGCTGCTATTTAAGGATTGTACGTGCCAAATGCCTTTGGCATTTATGCCTTGACAAAATTTCCTTTTTTATTTTAGGGGAAAAGATTCTGTGAAACACTTCCATATTGAACATACAGGAACTTCATTCAAATTTGGATTTAATGAATTTTCTAGCTTGAAGGAATTGGTCATGCATTTTGCAAACCAGCCTTTAATTGGAAGTGAAACAGGTAAGGAGAGCCATACTGTGTGTAGAACACATTTATAGTCATGCTTCACAAAGATCTAAATAAAAGCAGCTTCTTCGTTGTTAGCAAGTAGATCTACTGCTAAAGTGATCCTCTTCATAAATTCACATTTATATTGACCTCAGGTATTTAAAAAAATTCCACTTCGAAAAGTCTTTCAAGTTTTTTGAAGATAAACCACATGTAAGCTTATTGGGCTTTTTAAAACAAGGTATCAGCTCCTTTTGATTTCTCAGAGAAGGAAGCATTTCAAAATACTGGGAGAATTAGAGCATTCTCAAAAATGGCAAAACCAAAGCACGGTGTTAGTGAGAAAATAAATACTCATCTATAAAGTTGAAATCCCCCAAAAAGAATAAATGGAAAAGCAACTTGGAATTGTTTAGTTTCACTATTCTTTGTACCAGGAAGGAGTCTACAATGTTATGCTCCTCATACCTGTAGGGAATGTGTTTTTAACTAGCTCTCCTGTTCTGCCTGCAGTGCATCAGCATGCTGATGCCATCTGCCATCACGGTGATTTGTCTTGCTTCTAAGAGGAGAGAGAAAAACACAGGTTTGTTTAACAACCAATGGGCTGCCTGAATTAGGTGTCAAAATATTAAACTTGATTCCTACAAGTGAACTGAACACCACCAGACTGGAACCCCTGGAAAAACAAAGCGGGCATCATCATAACGTTAGTTTTATGTTTAGCTTCAAGTGTAAGAGTTGAAGACCTGTCAGTACAAGTTAGTGCCAGAAACTTTATCATCCTCTGTGGCAAGTGTATGCAAATAACTCAGAGTAGTACTAATTATATATGCAAGAGACCAGTTAAATGATAGTTGGCACATGAAATAACTGTAACACGTCACACACTAAATATAAAACAGTACTCTGCTAACGCAAATATTAAATTCAAAGGCTGCTTTGCCAATTTCTTCTCCCAAGAAAAATGCAGTTGTACACTCAATATGGCACTTGTATCTTCCAGAACATTCTCTTTTTATATTACTTTCAAGAGTGGTTCAAACACAGAACTCCTACATATATCCTCTGTGCCAGTAAGCTATTTTTCCTGTGAAATCAGGCATGCACCCACAGGCCTAGCTCTGTAAAGATTTCAGATTACATAAAACTTGTGTTTCCCCTTTCCTCACTCCGACAATGCATGTGTTACAGACACTGGTTTTATCTGATCTCTATGGATGGGATCAACACTTGTCACCTTAAGGTTTCCTAATCAGATTCTGCTGGCTCTGTGAAACCTCTAAGTCAGATACGCTACAGAATAAAAAAAAAAAGATGTAACATCATATCAAGAAACCTTCCACCTTACCATACCATGGAAAACAGTAGAGAGGAAGAGAAGAGTTAACACTCAAGCAATGTTCCTTCAAATACAGGTGCCAAAGTTCTCCTGGGTTGTATCCATCTTTTGTCAAAAATGGGGTAGGGGCTCATCAGAGTCAACTCCCAGCCAAGCATCAGCAGATGCAGACATGGCAGAATGTCTTTCATGGCAGAATAATCTTGTTACAGTGCAGCTTTTACTAGATCTTGTGTATAATTACCAGATTATTTTGTACAAGTGTCTTTGTGGAGGAAAAAACTCCACGGAGAACTTATTAGAAAACAAATACTGTATAAAATGTTAAATTAGTCCTTCAGTTCTGCAATGGGGCCTTTAATGTTTGGTGTACAGATGATGGTATTCTGATTCTCTGTAACAGCTCAGGAGTAGTTTTTGTAGAGGGGTGATGGAGTTGTTCTCAGTTTTATTTTAAATGGTAAAGCATTATTTTTCTGCAAGGCCAGAGAGAAATAAACCAATTTTGACTTTCCACCTGTGGCAAGCTGAATAAATCCCATTTGCATACACCCCCTGTGCTTGCAAACAAATTTCAGCTGGATACTTCAAACACAACTTTTCCACTTCCCTTTTGAGCCCTTCCCATTACAAAATACTTTTAAATTACTCATACATCTGTAGGTTTCAAGTCCAAGTTGTTACCAATTCTACTATCCTCCCTCTTTAAGAGCTCCAATATCAGCATAAAATGCAAATAAAGCAGTATTGGGTATACTGTGACATGATTTTTAAAGACTGGAGTTAGATTGCAGAGCAGTTAGTATTTCAATGAAGTTCTTCACTAATTTGAAAAGTGTAATAGATTTACTACTGAGAATGCAGGGGTTTTTTCCAGGGAACGTGCAATAAACATGACCTTATTTGGAGAAAAGAAGAATGGCTATAATGAAAATGTTTAACTCAAAAGAGCTGTGGTAAAAACAGTTGAAGACAATGGTACTGTGGGTTTACTGTTAGGAAGCCTGTATCCGAAGCTCTGACTGATTAAGTGATTTAAGCACCAACTAGTGGGATGCTGGTAAAACCAATGACTGTTATGGCCTCCTATCTAGTTTAACATCCTGCCTAGCCTCTAGCCAGTCTCCTGTGCAGGAATGGAATTTAATAAGTCAAGAGATTCTCTGCAAGAATTTGCAAGTTTAAAGGTTTTGATAAGGTACTATATATTTACAGTTTTCACCTTGCATTTTTAATTTTAGGAAAAGGTTAAGTTAACCATTCCTCAGAGAGGTAGCTACTGACAAGAGGTAGCTTATTTTCTAAGGTGATCAGGCCAGATGACTTACTCCTGCTCTTTTCTCTCCAGGAACTTTAATTGTATTGAAGCATCCCTACCCACGGGAAGTGGAAGAACCTTCCATTTATGAGTCTGTCAGAGTTCATACTGCAATGCAGACGGGAAGGACAGAAAGTGACCTTGTCCCAAATGCTCCCTCAGTAAGTTGTGTTCAGGTGGGAGGGGTGCTTCTGGCCCGACTCTAGCATGATTGCTGGAGTGAGCTATGGAGTAAGACTGGTAATTAATCCCTTTATGGGTTTGTAAATACAGGAACTCTTTGCCAAACAAGGGAAAGCAAATACAGACTTGCTCAGTACAGTCAGATGACAAATAAAGGCTTTTATAATTGTTGTCACTTCAATAGTGCCCCTGGGAAAACATTGTCTGCAGCTGACCTAGGTGAGTCTGACCATCCAAACAAAGAATATATGAAAGATTTTCATTCTCATGTTATCTTCCTTTTAGAATGCCATCATAGCAGTAACATTATCATGAATTTAAAAAAACAAATACACACACACACAAAAAAAAATCATCATATACATTAGGGCCACCCGTTCTGACATCTGAGACTCACTTGGACAGTAATTGGAAGCTCTAAATCCCTTGTAACTCCTATCTAAGTGAGACAGGTGGTTTCTCCAAAACAGTTTGCTTAGAACACAGAGGTAAGTATTTTAATTATATACTATATTTTTGGGGAAAAAGAGGAAGAGTTATGTTAATATGGGTTAATGAAGTTGTTAGAAGAACCACTTCTGATGTGTCTCACAACCAACCCTTCATTGCTGAGTTACACTTTAACCTCCAAAGAAGCTTGACTTCCACATACCACCAATTAAACGGTAATATTTTTTCAAGAACAAGTGGTAACTTGGCAAGATTTTGATTTTCAGAGGTCTGCAGTCTCAGAGCCAGGTCCCTACACAGAGTTTCAGTATATGAGAAGTCATAAGGTCTAAGTATCACTCATGATGCCAGAGAAACAGTTCAAATCCCAATTTTTCAGAGAACCACATTGAACGTAACAGTTTTTTCCTCTCAAGCATGGGCTTGTTTGAGGGAAGAGAATGGCTCAGTAAAACAGGACTTTCCCCTGCTTGCATTTGAGGAGCATTTTCTGGGGATAATGTCAGTTAAACCCCATGTGCTTCTGGTCACAACATGTATCGAGACAACCACCCAGCTTTAGTAAATAAGGTGTAACTGCAGCCATTTTGCTGTTTTTGGTTGAGAAGGTGCAGGCCAGAAGCTCACTGAGCGAGGCACAGTCTAGGAGGTTGCCTTCAGAGCCAGAACAGGTCCATGTTTACCCTAGTGGTGGATCCAGCCATCTGAGGGCAGCATTGGAGCGAGGACAGGGCAAGTGACTATGGGGAGTTTCCCAAAGAACAGGCCACTGATCCGTCTTCCTGATGTAGGCAAAGAGTGGGATGTGGGAAATAGAAGCAGAGCTCAACCTCTAACACCAATCCCTTTGCTTGTTACTTCACAGCTTGGTACCAAAGAGGGATATTTGATAAAACAAGGCAAAATAGTCAAGGTAAGGAAAATTTACTCATTGCTTCCACCCGCAGAAGCTAAAGACAAATGTGGAGCTGAAATTGCTCCACCTGCATTTCCCTGCAGAGAGGAACAGTTTGTGTTTTGAGCAACAACAAAGCACAACTGTAAACCAGAGCAAGTCAACAGCTTTGAAAGTTTTGCTTTCCTAAGAAATACTAGACTAAACTCTCCCAAGACAGTTACCATCTGTTCTTGATCTTTTAGAACTGGAAGACGAGGTGGTTTACACTGCATAGGAATGAACTTAAGTATTTCAAAGACCAGACAGTAAGTAGCAAACAGTTCTACTGTTTAAACATCTACACAGACAGCTGCAGCCTCCTTGTATCTCTGGCTTCTCACATCTGTATCACAGCTTCCCAAGCTAAAGCTTCCCAAACTGTCAGAGGGGTCAAACCTTACAAGTAAAGTCAGTTTTGCTGATGACTTCAACAAGAGAAAGTAAGTTTTACAGCTGGAAAACATTTAGTGTGCTCTGCCAGCCTTAGCTTCTGGATAGAGTTTAGAGGGCTTTTATACACAGAGTCACAGAACAGTTCAGGCTGGAAGGGACCTCAGAGGTCACCTCCTTCCAAGCCCTCCACCACAGGCAGGGATACCTTCCACTAGAGCAAATTGCTCAAAGCCCTGTCCAGCCTGGCCTAGAATACATTTTTGCGTTGCTTTGTTTAGTGGATTTTAAGCTACCAGCACAACACAACCTTTACTGGTAGCTTAGACACAGCCTAACAGAGTGTGCTGCTACAATAGTTCAAAAAATAATGAAGTATCCTTTAATTTCATCCTTTTATTTCAAGTGGTCTCACAGGATACATAGAAAACTATTAATTTTAAAATTCCTTCTAAAGAAGATTAATCAGCAGCATGTGGGAAAAACACCGTGTCCTTACAGTTGCTGCTCTATTTCTATCGTAATCTAAGTAAAAATAAGAAACACCTCTAGAGATTCTTTGCCCTTACAATGCCTCTATTTGATTTTATTTCATAAACACTGCCCAACTGTTCACCTCTGCACCTCTGCCAAGCCCTGTTTCAAGCTTCTAACAGATTTTTACACAAGAGCAGACGCAACTGCCTTCTCTCACTAAACATTACCATTTCTAAACAGTTAGGTTTTTGCAGGGCTTTCCATCAATTTTTATTTCAGTTCAAGACAACTTGAATTAAGTTTGCAGGATAGCATTTCAAAGAGCAGCACTCCATTGGTGACTTACTGGGCAAGAAGGTGTCATTGTCAGGAATATGACCTCCTTCTCTGCAGCAGCTCCTGCATCTCCTGGCACTCCTGTTGTTGCTGTGGGGTTCAGGTGCCTACAGGAGAGCAGCTTGTAGCTGCCCCTGGAACAGCATTTGGTAGCATACCACAACACAAGGGGCTTTCTCCTAATGGAGGGTATTATGAACAGCCACTGAGTCAGCAAAAAGTTTAAGGAAAGATGAGAAAGCAACAGACACCTCCATACACCTGATGAAAGGCTATGGAAACAGCTAAGGGTTTTTGGGCAGAAAGCAATTAAGATGCCTCTTTTGAGGTCTTAACAGTGTGAAACTAAAAAAAAATGAGGGAAGAACTCTCATACCTAGGGAGAATGAAACTCAAAAAGGGGATGAGTTGCTGTTTTTCACAGTCTGTGTCCCTGCTCCTGAGCTTGTCCAAAGAAACTTATATATAGGGGTGTGTGGGTGTGTGTGTGTGTTTATGCACACATGCTTCTCAGGCAGTCAAACCTATCACTTCTGCTGCAAACACTGCTTTGGCTTTGCTTCTACATTTCTCCTTGCCCAGCTTCATCCTTTCAAGGCACTTAGGAATTAATTCAATCTCCAACAGCTGGCTAGGTCTGGTAAGACCTATACCCATGCCTTTGTCTCTGTAAACTTTAGCTGAAAGTGATATCAGATTTGCTGCTGTGTCAGTTACATTACAAGGCATCAGCTAAACCCTCAGCAGTCTCCATGTAGCTTAACCATTCCTGCAGTAGAGATCTCCTCTGTTGCTTTTCCAGATGTGACCTGTCCTGGGTTTTTCATATTGAGCTCACTTCATATCATAATAGCACTGTTATGCTTGCTAGTTTGGGTTTATATTGTTAAAAGCTATCGTAGGTATGCCTGGAAAAAACCTGTAAAGGTGCCTGTAAATTTCTAGATGCACTGAAGATGAGATAGCTTTATCTTCTATTTTCATGTGTCCCATCTTAAAAACATTTTCTCTTCAAGGCCACAGAACCGATTCGAGCACTTGACTTAACTGAATGTTCAGCTGTGCAATTTGACTACTCCCAGGAAAGAGTCAATTGTTTCTGGTGAGTTGCACTACTTTCTCCATCTTGCTGGGAAGGTCAAAATAGAAAGGGAGTTTTGAAATGTAAACAGTGTGCTTCTGTAAGGTCCCTTAATGGTTGTGACCTTGCTCATCCTCTAACTCACAAGTCTGTTTCTGTCAGCCAATCTCTGTCAGTCCTGCATGGCTTTGCAAAATTACTCCTGGCAAAAGGTGGGCCTATGTGTAATGGGCATTTCTAATTCTGTAAGCATGTATAATCATCCCATAGACTTATGAATCTTGGGGTCAGACATTACTACAGGTCACATGGTAACCTCTTCTGTGCCCAAATGTGGATCTTTTATCCTTATGAACCTGGGGCAGCATCTCCCTAATCTGTAAATGACTGTCACCTGTTCTTGGTTAACCTCCCTCCTGGTGACTGAACAGGAACACAGCCTCCCTGCCCTGCTCTTTCTAAGCAACTGTTGGTACAGGCCAGCTGGGCTCGGTTTTGGGAAGAACTGCCAGTTATTCTAGCAATTTAAGAAAGCTTTGTTTACTTACAGTTTAGTGTTCCCACTAAGGACATACTACCTGTGTGCAAAAACTGGGATAGAAGCTGACGAGTGGATTAAAATACTGCGGTGGAAACTGGTAAGGAGATGTGTGCTGTCACATGGCATCCCAGGCAGCAGCACCTGGTGCTGCCATCATAAACCCTCAGTGTTGTAGCCCCTTCCCCTCCACTGCCTTCTCTGGACTCACTCAGGCACCATCCTGAATTGAGGGCCCAGAACTGGGCACAGCAGTTGCACTGAAGATGAGATAGCTGGTGAGGTGTGGCCTCACCAGAGCCAAGCACAGAGGCATAATGTATCTGCCTGCAAACCCACTTTAGTGTTTTTGGGATGCATTTTTAACTTGCATGCTCATTAGTAAGAAAAAATTACTTCCATCTCTAAGGATGTCATTACATGCTTGATAAGCAATATGGATCATCAGCACAGACCACACGTCCTAGGTCACGAAGGCAGGAATGAGAAGACAGTGTAAAGGCTTGAAACACTACTTCCTAAAAAATATCAGGAATTGGGTTGGTCATACTCATCCACATCCACACACATGCAGACAAGCAGTAATGGACTGTCTTTCTGTTCTAGTCACAAATACGGAAGCAACTGGAAGAGCGCAACGCCACCCTCAATTCCTAGCTGTGTGCCAGTGCTCCTGCTCTGCTGGCAGGAGTTGCCTCTCTCCAAGGGAAAGGCATTGTTTACCAGAGGGCAGCTTCACATCTCCACTGCTGTCTGTGCCCCCACACAGATGTGTCACCCAGCTCTGCACACACAGCATCCCTGCAGTGTGGGTGCTGGGTGCTCTGAGGCTGCCGACTCACGTGTGGGGATGGTTGCAAAACCAGAGCGTGGGTTTGACACGTGTGGTGTATGCCTGTAATGCACTTAATTCAAACACCTGCCAACTAATCACAGAAGTGGTCACTGTTGAAAACTTCTGTGGTTATTCAGAGCACTCTTAATTTATTGCAAGCTCCATCATAACTAAGCATCAGTACCATATTCTGTAACCTGGAGCCTTTTATTTAAAACGTGCCATTTCTGGAAACATTAAATATCTTTTTATTACCTGTTTAGACTTTAAAGCAAAAGAAAAATGACAGAAGTAATTACATTTTTGTAAATAGTATCTATATTGCAATCCAGAGAGTATTTCAAAGGCCTTTTCAAAGTGATGAATGTGTGACACTTGGTTCTGGTCAAACATATTTTTATACGGTTTAGCTTTATTACCATGGTGCTGGCTACAAGTGAACACTTGTTTCAAACAGCATCTGTAGGTAATCTGAGCAGCATCATGTAAGCACACCTGTATATGAACCAGGGTTATGAGAAACAGTAGCTGCTTCCTGGCACTCATAAGACACATATTTAAGTGTTGTGGCTCACTACAGAGACAAGGAGTGGAACCCTAGGACGTTGGTGCTATACTCAAAATAGATATTACATTTTGGAAGCAAAGTTTGACACACTGGAGAGGCTCAAGACCAGCTTGACCCACCTGCAAGATCCCCTGAGCAAGATGCCCTGTGCAAGCCTGTGCCTTCCCAAGGTGGGGAAAGAGGAGGGACCCTCTCTTCCTGCATAACAATCGAATTTATGCTGAAAACAGTATCTGCAAACCTCTCCTGCTATGCAACACTGCAGCCTGTGTTTAGTATTGCTCATGCAGCAGGTGTTTGGTAACTGCCTTTACTGTGAGAAGAGTGCAGAAGAGGAAGGCAAAAGCACACTGGAAGAAGAAAGAAAATCTAGATTTGGACACATGAATAGCATTTTATTTCAACTTAGAAAATCAAACTATTTGTAAATATTTTTATACAGACTGTTTTCTGAATAAAATGTCATTATAAAACTACCACAAGTCTTTATACTCCTATACTGTATTGTTAAAGCTTTGTCCTCCTTTTCCCTCAATGAAGCTTTAACAAACTTGTGTGAGAGAGGCAGCATAAGGGGAAGAGAGAGACTATGTTCAGCCAACAGCATCACTGTTCTGTGAAAACGGCTTGGAAATGGAGCTTGTAGGGAAACCACAACACAGACTTCCTTTTTCCACACCAACAGGCTGCTTCACAAAACAATGGAAACAAATTCAGCACTCAGTGTCACAAACTGAAGCCAGTAAAAGAAAAAGCATTCAGGTGGCCTTGGAAGCCATCAGACAGATGGGCTGTGCAGAAGCAAACAGCAAGGGGAGGCCTTTGCTAGAACACAAACACATTTTGCCAGAAATACACCCACTTTCCAGCTGCTTCTGTAATGACCAGCAACAGAATTACTATTCCACCTTAGTTTAAATGGAAAAGGGTTGACTGACAAGCTGTAATCTCTTTTTGAGCCACGAACTCCCAGTTGTCATTTCCAGCACCATGATTCACCAAAGGTTGATGAGGTGTGAACAAGGTGCCATGGCATCACCTTTCCCAGCCTGGGACAGAGACCTGCAGTGCTTGGTAGTTGTCACAAAGGGACATGGGAGGGAACAACGGGGTGGGGCTAACAGCAAAGGACTGAACCCCAGCAATGAGACCCCTTCACTGGCCTGGGACTGGGTGTCCTTACTGCCCAACTGAGAGACACACTGGTTTGTTTTCAGCCTGGAAATTCACGGATTTTGTGCATTTATAAACAATTAAAGAGACCTGTTCTCTCTGTAGACAAGAAGATGTGCTGTGGGGTATTACAGTGCAACAGAAGAGTGGACCAGGCTCTGTCATTTAAAAATACTGTATTTTATTTATATTTATTTACTTAAGAAAACCTAAGGGTAAATGAGTTGAGAGTGTCACCAGTGATGAACCCACACAAAGACTATGAGACATGAGATCTTCACAACCATATTACACAAAAAAACCCATGAAGAAGTGAGACATTGTTTGGGTGCTTTTAGCTAGGCATCATGAAAATCCCTAAAGCAACCGCTTCCACAGAAACAGCTTTCTTCCTAGTGGAAGCAGGATACAGCTAGCATCCAGGTTAGTAGCACTCCCTTGCCAAAGTACCACCCATGTAAGAAAGCTAGGATATTTATTGATTGTACCGACACATCACTGCTAACACACTTGCTCTCGCAGTGCCTCCAACCATGCCTTTGCTCGCTCTCCACCTGATCTGCTTTCCCACATGTAGTGGTGGCTGGCCTGAGGACACAGCCTGCCAGGTGCCTGGTTCCCTGTAAAGCAAAAGATCTGGGGGTTGCTGCTCTGAGCCAAGGGCATCGTGCTGACCTGGCTCAGCTAAACTCCATGGGAGCTATTTTGATGGTCTCTCCAGTACTGCACAATATAAGAAGCATGGCCTAAAGTAACATCCACCTACAACACACTAGTAGATCATTTCAGATTCAGTACTATGTACAATTTACTCTTACTTAGTAGACTAAGGAGCTGTGGTATTTCTTCCGAGATGTGTTATTTGACTGAGGATTATTGAATCTTTCTGTCCACTGGGCTGCAGAGGAATGCTGCACTCTGGCTGTACCATCAGGTTAAGAAACTTCAACAACCTGCCTCAGTTCTTCAAACAGGGGCGTGAGCTCCTTCTCAAGACTTACAATCAGCCCTGAAAACAGAGAAGAGACAGAACATTCCATCAAACAACATCACTAAGAAGCCTCTCTCCAAAGCCTGCAGCTCCCTTCCCCCTGCCAAGTCACAGGCAGTGTTTTTCAAAGCCTGAAATGTTTCATGTGATCCACTCAATTTCCTGTGAACAGTGGGCAGCACCCCCAGGCAGGGTGTCCACAGCCCCTGGCACTAAAAGTGGCACCCAGGGAGCACACCTCTCCCCCACTACTGCCTTGCCACTTCCCATAGCTACTTGAGGCCCAAGAAACTGTGCCAGAATTAAATCCCTTCTGCTCATATTCATTAGCTAATGTCCTCATGAGCAAGGCCAGGGTCTGGCTGAAGGATTTCCCCAGCCCACAGAACTGAAGACAAAGCTGCACATGTTCTTAACTTGACTGACAGAAAGAGACCAAATAGCTGGTTTGTACAGCACAGTACCTGCCAGTGCAGCAAGGGTAAGGTTAATCACAGGAGAAATATGCTTCTAAAAGAATAACAACTTCAGCAAGCCACTTAAGATCTGTGCATTTTTACTCACACCTTTTCCTTCTCACCTTCACAATATGTTGACAAAATTCACAGCAGGAGCAAAGTTAATATAGCTTGAAGTGAATTCAGGGGAGTTAATTTCAATTATTAAAACAACCAGGCATTAAAATACTGCAATATTTAAAATAAATGTGAAGACATACCTGTATTGGCATTGCTGCTAGCAATGAAACTCACTACCAAAGGTAAGCGATTGAACTGCACCACCTGCAAGGAGAGAACAGTGCTCAGCCAGCAGCTAATACATGTTGGATGTCAGAGCTCTGATACACACATTTGTTTTGAAACACCAAGCAGGTTTATAGTTTTAAAATACTGTTCCCTATACAGAAGTATCTCTTCTTCCATTAAGAGGGAACTGGCATCTTGGGCACAACAGTAAGCTAGCAGCATCAAGAGAATCAAAGCAATGTACTAATGTGTGCAAACTAACTCATTCACTCAGTTATTTTCCAAGCAAAGCTTGACACACTGTAGGCTAAACAGCTGGTCAGTTTACTGCAGTCATAAGAAAAAGCTCTCAGGAGCACCAGAACTTATGAAGGAGCAGGAATGTAGTAGATGATGGACTTCTGAACACAAATAATCAGTTTGTGAAAAATATGAGGATATTTCAAAGCTTTCTTACCTCAAAACCATACTGGCAGTAAGACTGGCTATGAAGTGGCCTGCATGTGCTTAGTTTATGTTAGGTGTCACTAATTATAAACAAACATTGTTTATAAAAGAGATCATAAACCCTTCATAACATTCAGAAGACCATATGAGCAACACCTACTGCAAATTCACAATTACTGCCTGTTCAGAAAACTTTCCCATTTCCAACAAGTAAATCCCAGCTAAGAGAAATATAAGAGAAGTTTAATAAAGAGTATGAAAATTTGGCTTAGCCATTTAAGCAGCGTAAGAAATAAACCACAATTACTTCAAGAGCAGCCAAGTGAAAATCTACCAGAGCTTAAATAACCCTCTTTCTCTTGCTCAGTGTAATGTAGGAACAGCTCAAGGCACTGAGGACAAGACACAATGAGGTCACTCACCTGGTATGTATTGTAATAGCAGATGATACTTTTGTTTTTAGAGAGTCCTAATTTACTGCCCTGATCTGTGGCAAGGGCAAAGGTGGACAGAAAGCCAGGTCGCAGTGCATGTTCTGGAGCATTATCATTGGCAACTAGAACAAAACGAGAAAATTCTTATCTTTACACGGTATCTCTGACTGCACCCAAGCCCTCATCCAGCTCAGCGCTCTGCCAAAAGCAGATCTGCTGTTGGGGAACATGCAACACATCTGAGGTGCTCCCACAAGGAACAAGACAGTCTTCACGAGCAGTAGATCATTTAATGCTCTGTGTATGATCAAAACTCATTATAGGAGCATCCTTCCCCGAACATGTAAGAAACAGTCTTTTCCTTTAGGATGCACAGCCTGTGCTGCTGTCCCTCTGCTTCTGTGTCCCTCACTGTTGGCACCCATTCCAGCCTTTGAACAGATTACTGGCACACAGTCACCTGACTGCAAACAGGTGAAGATGTGCAAGTTCTGCTGAGGTGTTTAAATACTTTGGGGCACTGAAAAAAATAAATCTTCAGTACTTGAATCTTTGTATCCTTTAAACTAGTGTACTCACAACCTACAAACATCTGAAACAAGGATTGCAGAACATAAAAACTACACTACCAAAAAAGCCAACTAAACATTTATAAAAGCTGGATGCAACTGTTTCTGAGTGTGGACCAGTCGAGTCAACAAAACACTGCCAAACTCTCTTCTACTACTTAGTATCAATCAAGTACCCTCAGTCCTGTGAGAGACTTGAAGATACAAGGACCTTACAGTACTCCAACCCCTATCACCAAGAAAAACTTCCATGGACTACAATTACTGAGGGCACAAACAAAAGGATATATTTAAAGAGGTATATAATCAACTATTTAACTTTAAATAAAAGTCCAATTCAAGTCTACCACTTTGGATATCAAGTATTTGGCATAATCAGGAAGATTTTTGTATACTTCTCCACCCCCTGCTGTTCAATCAGGATTTCAGCAGCAGAGCACAACAAGAAGCTGAAGTTACCTTTGATAACAGGCACACCATCTCTATCTGAGACTACAATAGCATGAAGACCTTCAATGCTAGGGGGGAAAAAAGAGGGAAGAAACAAGAGATACCATTTTAAAAATACAGTAATTAGCAGGAAAGATTTTTTTTGTGTGAACAAATGTGCAAGGAAGGGGAAAACACAGGAAAAAATGAATGCCTTCACTAATTTAGTATTTATTCTGTTTAGTACAGGTAGTACAGGTCTGGTGGCCCCAGTAACAGGAAGGACATGGAACCGCTGGAGCAAGTCCAGAGGAAGCCATGAAGTTGATAAGAGGGCTGGAGCACTTTCCCTACGAAGACAGGCTGAGGAAGTTGGGGCTGTTTAGCCTGGAGAAGGAAAGATTGAGTGGAGACCTCAGAGCAACCTTCCAATATCTGAAGCAGGTTTACAGGGAAGCTGGAGAGGGACTCTTCATCGAGAGCTGCAATGATAGGACAAGGAGTAATGGGCACAAATTGAAAACCGGGAAATTTAGTTTAGATTTTATGAAGAAATTATTTACTGTGAGGATGGTGAGACACTGGAAGAGGTTGCCCAGGGAGGTGTGGATACCCCACCCTGAAAGTATTCAAGGCCAGGCTGGATGAGGCTCTGAGCAACCCGATCTAGTGGGAGGTGTCCCTGCCCATGGCAGGGGTTTGGGACTGGATGATCCTGGCCGCCCGCCCCGNGGCCGCCCGCCCCGCAGAGCCCCGCGTTACCTCGGCAGCTTCTTGTACAGGAACCGCTTCAGGTCCTGCGGGCAAAGACGGGCGGCGCGTTACTCACGGCCTCTCGGAGCGGGCGGGGCAGCTCCGGAGCTCCCTCCCCGCCCGGCCCGGCCTGGCCCCGAACACCGCCCGTCCGGACGGACGGACCCGGCCCGACCTCGGCACCCCCTGACCCCACCCTCACCAGAAGCCGCCGCCCGCGTCCCGCCCGCCCCGCGGAGCCGCACTCACGTCGGCCATGGCTGGGGCCCGCCCGGTGCTGCNGGAGGGAGGTCGCACTCCCCGCCCCAAGTCCCGGCCGGCCGCCACGCCCCGTCCGCTGCCGTGGTAGAGCCGCTCCTAGCCGCCCCGGGAAGGGTGCGCGGTTGGCCCGAGAACACCGCGCACCAGGAGCGGGGTGCGAGGGAGCCCTGCCCGCCAGCCAACCGTACCTGCCCGCGCCCCCAGCGCGCCCCGCACGGCTCCGCCGCCGTTTCCACTTGGAGCCGCTGTCACATGAGCGGCGGCACCGCCCTCCCGGCCCCGGAACAGCTTCCCCGCCGCCTCCGCCCTGCTCTGCCCCGGCAGCAAAACGAACCAAAACCAAAACAAACCATAGCTTTTCAGTTACAGAAGAAGAACAAAAAAGAAACGTCTGTTCCTGCCGAGTAGAGTCACTGCCAGCTTTACTCCTCCAGTGTTGCCTATTTCCCTTACTTTTGGATCTAGTCCATCAAACCATGAACCTGCAGGCTAATAATTTAACAGCTAATGTGAAGAAATAAAATAATTAATTTAATAGATGTCTACAGTGTAACAATGGTAACTGCCTATCTGTTTTTAAAGTCTTGTATCAGAATGCAGAACGGTCGTGGTAGATGTAAAAAAACCCCAACCCTGCTCAGCACATAGCAGTGCTTTTTCTCTAAGAGAGCTGCTACAGGCCAAGCACAGAATCACAGAATCAATTAGTTTGGAAAAGACCTCCCAAATCATTGAGTCCAAGCTATGACTGAACACCACCATATTAAGTAGACAATGGCACTGAGTGCCACATCCAGTCTTTTCTCAAACCCCTCCAGGGACAGTGATTCCATCACCTCACTGAGCAGCCCATTCCAGTATCTAATCACCCTGTGAAGAATTTCTTGCTAGCGTCCAACTTGAACCTCCCCATGCAAAGCTTGAGGCCATGTCCTCTCATCCTGTCACTGGTTGCCTGGGAGAAAAGACCAAACCCCACCTGGCTACAGCCTCCTGTCAGGGAGTTGTAGAGTAACAAGGTGCCTCCTTTTCTCCAGGCTGTACAACCCCAACTCCCTCAGCCACTCCTCACAGGACTTGTGCTCCAGACCCTTCCCCAGCTCCTTTGCCCTTTTCTGGACTCACTCCAGCACCTCCATGTCCTTCTTGCCGTGAGTGGCACAGAACTGGACACAGCGATTGAGGTGTGGCCTCAGCAGTGTTGAGTACAGGGGGACAATCCCTGCCCTGGTCCTGCTGGCCACACTATTGCTGATCCAGGCCAGGATGCCATTGGCCTTCTTGGCCACCTGGGCACAGCTGGCTCATGTTCAGCTGCTGTCACCAGCACCCCCAGGTCCTTTTCCACTGAGCAGCTTCCCAGCCACTGTGCCCCAGCCTGTGGCACTGCCTGGGGTTGCTGTGGCCAAAGTGCAGGACTCGGCACTTGGCCCTGTTGAACCTCATTCCATTGGCCTCAGCCCATTGATCCAGCCTGTCCAGATCCCCCTGCAGAGCCTTGCACCCCTCCAGCAGATTGACATTCCCACCCAACTTGGTGTAATCTGCGAATTTATTGAGGGTAGATTCAATTCTCTCATCCAGATCGTCAATAAAGATACTGAACAGGACTGGACCTAATACTGAACCCGAGGGACACCACTAGTGACTAAAGCATTGTTGATACCTGAAAATTGTGCTTAGATGTCAGTACTTAAATTAAAATTTTTAAAAGTATAAATTAAAATTTTTAAAAAGCGATGTTCACATGGAAAGATGTTTCTGAACATACAGGTCTAGTGAAGTTTTTAAAAAGCGCGAAACAGAGATAAGCCACTTCTTGCAAGTAACAGAGGAAAAGCTCATTCAAAAGAACAAATTTATTTGAATACTGAGAATCCATACCTCCTTCTTAATCCAAGCCATGCAGACACAGCAGTTTGATAAGGACTTGGTCATATTAGAGAGATACTTAAAAGAGAACTCCATAAAATTATTATGTATGAGCTTCTGATAGTATTTTGAAAATGCTACCTGGGACAACCTTGGTCTTCTCATTTATTAAAATATTCCCTACTATACTCTAAAAATGTTTAAAAATGTAACTGTTTTTTATTATTTGCAGGCATGATGCTCAGTGGTCAATTTTACTTGTTTCCCTGTCACATTTTGAATAAAAGCTATGCAAAAGCATCTATGAGATGGCTCCTGTATTGCTATTAATGGGAATTTATTCTCCTGTCCCAATGACAGTTTTTCTATACATGGAATAAACCATGTACTGAAGGGAAAAGTATATTCTGCATGAAGGATGACATCATAACTAAACAGTTTATTTTAATATTATTTCTAAAAATGTGGAGAAGCCTAATACTCAAATCTAATTCCTGCCAGACAGAAGTATGGGAAGTATAGTTTATAATGGTATCCTGCTTTCAGGTGGGATAGGGGAGTTAATTTTCTTCCTAGCAGCTGGTACAGTGCTGTACTTTGGATTCTGTATGGGAATAATGTTGATCACACACTGATACTTTGGCTGTTGCTGAGCAGTGCTTACCCTAAATCCAGGATTTTTCAGTTTCCCATGCTCTGGCAGCGAGCAGGTACACAAGAAGCTGGGAGGGAGCACAGCCAGGACAGCTGACCTGAACTTGCCAAAGGGATATTCCATACCATGAAGCATTGATCAGTGCATAAACTGGGGGGGGGAGATTGGTCAGGTACAGCCGATTGCTCATCAGGGATGGACCGGGCATTGGTCAGAGTGTGATGAGCAATTGTATTGGGCATCACTTCTGTTTCTTGGGATTTCTTCCTCTCTCTCTCTCTTGTTGTCTCCCTTTTCATTGCTATTTATTATTGATATTTGATTTTATTTTGATGATTAAACCAATGTCATCTTCACCCACAGGTTTTACCTTAGCTCTGATTCTCCTCCCCGTGTGAGCAGGTGGCTGCACGGTGCTTAGTTCATGGCCGAGGCCAAACCACAACAAATGGCCTATTTCTTTCCTATATTTATTACATTACATTACATGTAAGTATGTTATAGCTTCAGGAATTTGTTATTTAATATTACCCGCTTTTTAAAAAACAAAATGCTTTTACTATTACACTTTGCTTCTGTTCTCTGTGAAAGAACTACAAGAAGTCAGGATAACAACTGCTTAAGGATGAATGAAATTTATGAACAAACAACATTAAAAGATATTCTTGCCCTCCCATTTTAATCCTTTTACAGCATTCATTACAAAATTATATTTAAAGTATTTATAATTTAAAGTTGTCTCTGCTGTCTATTTAAATGGATCTGTTACATTTTTAGTGCTGTAACGTTCTACTATTTCTTGGAAAAGAATAAGGACTGTTTAAAAAAAGGTAAAAAATTCCAATTTATACTTGTTTTACCCAAACAGAGAACTTGTAGGAAAATGTTCATCAGATGTGAACACTGAACTCGCTTGTGACTCAGGATGCTCCACAAATAGAACACATACTGATGTTATATTTCAGCAGATGCAAATCATCTCCCTTTTTCATTACGCTATGTCAGAGTCATGCCAATATTTTTCACTTTTTGCAGGGCTTTCCTGCTTGCCCTCTTAAAGGGAAAATCTGAGAACCCATGCTCGTACTATCTTTAATTCTAGATTAAATGAAAAGTAATGGCTAAATAAAAAGAGTAAGGAGCAGGCAGCTAAAATGTTGAGAGATTTTTAGTCAGGCTGTTCAAAAAGAGTTTTCCCCTCTTCTTTCCAGTATCTTATTTTAATGAGAACCTTGCCTTCTGAAGAAAGGTCATCTGAAGAGATTTAAGTACTCCACCCTCTTCCATTTGCATTTTGCTCATGAGAAAATTAATTCTGAACTTTCCAGCAGATTCCTTCAACAAATCCAGGGAAGATACTGACATTTCTGAAGAAAAACCTTCCGACTTGAGGAAAAAAGTAACAATCATGAGAAGAGAAACACCCACTTGAAATATTAAAAGAGTGTTTGCAGGCCATATTTAGAGCAGCTTAATCTTCATGCTATTGGGAAATCACAGCATCCTTTTGCACATTACTACGTATTTCAAAGTGTGCAACTATTTAATCTGTTAAATACTAAGTAGCATATTTCCACCAGTATAAACATATTATTTCCTTCTCTGAAAGTGGCAATTGCAATCAGTAGTCAAATGAAATGTAGCAGTCTAGGTCTGACTTTTAAGCTCCTGGGATGTCTGTATTGCCATAGGGCACAGCCACCACATTATTCCAGTTTGCAGAGGTGCTGATAGCAGTCAAGCCAACCTGACACAGCTCAGCATCCATCTATTTGCCCACTTGTCACCTGCAGCAGGAGTGGCTGCATGGCAGGCACAGCCCATAGGATTAATACAGGCAGCTTTGCTAAGACCGTCTGTTCACTGTGACTTCACAGTTCTCATATTTGATAAATATGTTATATATCCTTTTTCCTGTTAACTAAAAGATCACTTGCAAGCTCAGACTCATTTGTGAACAGCAAGGCCCAAGTACTTGTTAAAGCCTTTGGAACAATTTTCTTCTATTAAGAAGACGCAGGAGTACAAGGATGTACTTTGATAGTTTGTTTTCATTAGTATAATTACAATACATTCTGGACAGTTACAAAATCCGGGGAATCATGTTTTCTCCATAGATTTTGATTGCATATTTCAAACAATTGGATGCCTTTCCATCATGTCTGAACCCTTTTACTATAGTCTTAGTAAGGACATTCAGTACAGCCACCCATTTTTTGTTGTTGTTGTTTCAGCAACTTTTAGTTCTGTTTTTTGTCTCAGGCTTTTATGTCCACCTTGAATTCTGGTTAAGCTACTTAGTTAAAAGCCTGCAGCCAATCTCATGTTACACCAGTTGAAGAGAAGACATTTCCACTGGGACAGTTTAGGAAAGGGATATATGCAAAATGTTTTCTGGGTCACTTGGAGCAATAGCATTTAGCATATTTGTAAAGTCATATCCTTCTCTAGGATCAGAAGAAATTGCAATGAAGTCAGAGAAAGTATTTAAATTTTCAGTTTAGGAGAAATATTTGGCTCTACATAAACTGATAGCATTGTTCCAAGATAGCAGTTTTCTCAAACAAAAAATATTGCCCATAATACAAGCTATCTGGCATTCTCAAATACAAGAAACATTCCCCTGCATAACATTGTTAAAATGTAAAAAACATCAGCTACTGAACCTAAAAACATTTTCAACACACTTTGATAAACTTTAAGTACATTGTACTTAGCTGCTTCAGAACACCTCTTTGCATCAGCAGGTGTGGCTACATATAGTTTCCATTTCCAGGCCACTGAGTTACATGATCCTCTATGCAGGAGCCAAACAGTAGGCTTGCTCATTTCTAGGAAGTCAGTCCAGCAACATTCTGGTCCCAAAAAAGTGCATACCCTACCTCTTCTGACAAGTGATAGGGCTCTGACCATAGGAGCACACTGCAAAGCAGCAAAGCATTTAAATAGTTGGCAAAAGGGTTGAAAAGGCACATAAGCTTGTCCTTAGCAAAATTTCCCTGTTCCACTTGTGGTGCCCATTGAGGAACTGGTGTTGGGACCTAGCTTGAAATAAAAAAGTAGTAAGAAAATGGAAGCCTGCCAGGAAAAAAAAAATAGGTTGCATTTTTTTTTCAGTGTTAAGATTTTAGTGTTGCATGTTTTCGTCTACCTTTCCAGTGAAAATTAAGGAAGCTATGGGTGCATGTTAACCATACATATGGACTTACTACTACTGGAATACCAAATGGTAGAGCTGCTGTAAACTGTTGCAAGTACTAAAAGCAGTGTTTGTAATGATCTGTACAGCATTTGCAAATATTTACTCTGAAAAGAGACTAGGGTAGTTCTTATTTTTCTCTGCATTGCTTAGAAATGCTAAAAAACTACAACAGCTAAACTGCTACTCTACACCAGATCAATATACCCCAACAGATATTTAGGAATATATGCCATTATATTTAAAAATACCAAGTTCCTCTAAGCAGTAAACCTAGAAGATTTTACATAGAGATAAAATATTAAAAATTATTGTTTCAACTCCACACACTTGACATCTGAATAGGAGTGATGTAATCATACTATTTATTCCATCAGTGAGACAAAATGTAGTATGGAACTAAATTTCTGAGATTTTTAAATAGAAAGTCATTTAACTCGTATATACACAAAGTGTTCTTTCCACAGATATTTACATGGCAAATATGTTAGAGGAGAACCACTACGACTAAGTCTCTACAAGTATAGCATCCTTTCTCAGCTATTCTCTCTGCTGAAAGAATTCACAGAAGCTTTGAAGTAAAATCTAGACAATTAAAGTTACCTATATTTCACAGTAGGTAAAGAAGCCGTTAAATGATATTTCAGCATAAGGTTTCTGGAAACAGCTACACAGTAGAGTTTTACATCCACCCTCTTTTCCAGCATTCATGGTGAAACTAAATCTCTTCTCAATTTACAAGAGAGATAACAGCATACGTAAGATGTAGCATGTAACTGTAGCTCATCCTCCTCGGTAGAGGCTGGTCAGCCGTTCTAGTTCTTTGCAGTTCTCCATGGACATGGACTCTGCTTTCTTTCGGAGGCGGTCATCTCGATATACTTTTGCTGCATAAAGTAAGTCTGTTTCTTTAAGAAGAAAAGAGAAAAGGTTCTTCTGGTAACAGACGGAATACTTGGCACACGACATAGAGTTGTACAAAACATCTCAGGTTTAATCCTTGCCCTTTTTGGCATCTCTCTATTCTAACTTCCCTCAGATACTACCTAAACAGCAGTGCTACAGTTTTCCTGTGCTGGATATTTGTAACAATTCCATCTTTTTGAGCAGGTAAGGCTGTATCAGCCTTCTGGCTCCCTCAGAGTTCATACAGCAGTATCTGATGTTTAAAAAACAAGACAAAAAACCCCACCCCACAAAAATCCCCAACAACAACAACAAATCCCTTACTACTTCTGTCAGACCTCATTAAACATTACAAATATAGGCCACACTCAGTGATCTTGCATATTATTGACAGCTCCAGCATCTTGTCTGTGCCCAAAAAAATCCGTTCTGAATGTTAAGCCCCCTTTACTTCAACTGATGCTGATTCAGACTGTCCGTGTTCAGAGCTATTAATAATTAAGAGCTCTCTGTATTATACTGGTGCTCAACAGCTTGACATTACTGAGCATTTTAATTCTGTAAAATCTTTTTTGTCACTTCAACTCAAATGCAAGGCATTCTTAAATGTCAGTCAACCCTGGATAGATTTTAACTGTCAAGGAGAATTAACACACAACAGGTATTTTAAATCCATAAAACCACAAAATCAGTTACTTCTATAAACTGAGAAAACTCATTAGGCGCCTCTTACTCAAGATCAGTTTGGGTGGTTTTCACAACCTGATAAACTACAAACAGCAAACAACTGGACTGTAGAAACTAAAGCTCGGCAGGAACACGTGATTTGACTCAGAGAAGTGCATTCTATTTGTTTCTGGTCAGTTTACTGACAGTTCATGAATGAATTATTTTTCCAGTAAGCTATGACTGAAGTTTGCCACCTGAAAAGTTAAAACCACCTGGTTTCAACACTGATGTAATTTTAGCAGCACTATTCTCACAGATCTCATAAAATGGTTACAGATAACAGAATAATGGTTAAATTGATGCCAATTCAGAAAATGCTGATTGATATTCAGCATTCTTATGCTTCAACACTGAATTGTAGGTTTATGGAAAGAAATCACTCATTGTGTAATACCAGACTGGAGAAACAGTGACAAATTAAATCCTCTCGTTTTACAGGATGTGCTGCCTGTCCTTGGTTGCTTGGAAAAGCAGTGTTTGTATGTACTGTGGCCCACGGCAGATTATTTTTTCATGTCTCTGGAAACACCTGTGTAGGCTTGTAGTTTATTTATTTACTTATATAAAAGCACCTAGGGAAATGAGCTATTGCCATGATAAAGTGGAAGACATTAGAATTCTTAGAAATCACTGTAAGTTAAGGACAAAAGCTTTGTCATTATCAATTAAGTGTAGTCTTTAATTTTCTGAGAAATGGGCACAGATAATATAGCAGCAGGTTAAAATTGCTGATAGTTGCAACTGGTTGTTAGGTTGCTGAGTAAAACTCAAAAACTAAGTGACACTGGGGACAGATTTAAAGTGGGAAACAGCAGGGGATCTTAAACTTACTTTTGCATTGAGGTAATACAAACACTTCCTTCTTGCCTGAGGCAATTAATTTTTATAGCAATGCATGATTTCATGAAATTACACTTATTACCAAACTTACTTTGTTGCCTTTCCTTCCAACAGTTATTACGAATGTTGGACACATAATCCTCTTCCACGCTCTTTTCCACTTTCTGTAATGATGCTCCTTTGTATTCATTTCTAAAGTCCTTGTTGACATAATAAATGACACCCAAGTTTTCTGTCTGCATTTTTATGGTCTGCCCTGTACTTCTGCAAAAAAGGAGGCAGGGGGAAGAGAGAGACTAAATACTGATTTTTTTTTTTTTTACCCCACAAATAGACTTGAAAAAAATATTGCCATTACAGAGTAATGACAACACATTACTGCATTTGCCATTTCAAGACAAATAATGAAAGGAATGGCTTTATAATCTTCTAGAGAATAAAATTACTGCATTTCCCTAATAATTAAACTTCTGCTGCCTAAACACTTGATCTCAAAAAAAAAATCACTTTACTAAGACACTTATTCATACCTTTTCAGGCAAATGTGAGTTTTATTAATAGAAAATTACATTCAAACTCAACAGAAAGAGAAACAGGTCATTATTTTGTAGCAACCCAGTGCAGATATCTTCATTTTAAAGTGTTTGCTGCCAGCCCTGATAACTTCATTTTCCTGCTGGCATTCAGCAGATTAAAAATCAAACACTGGATACAAACATTTTGGCAGAGAAGCATTTCTAAGCATCAGAACAGCTTAGCTGCAGAAGGGAAAAAAACCATCATACTCCAGAAATAGAGAACTCTGAAAAATGGGAGAAAAGAAACCTTTCTGTTGTGGGGCTAAGAGCTCTGCAAGGAACTAAGGACCTTTAAAACCATTGTGGTGAATGGGCTAAGTCTATCAGCTAGCTGCATGCTTGATTCAAGTTATTTATTTCTCACAAGAAAAAAAGGTTTAAATATCCTACTGTACAAAACAGGTAAGTTTCACAAGTAGAATTCTTCACAAGAAAATTAACATTTTACCCTCACCTAGAATGAAGCAAAGAATAGATGATCTTCCCAGCCCTCATCTAGTTTAACACTTAAATAAGGATGAGAAAGTCGCTTTCAAGTTCTTCACTTACTACAAACACAGATTACCCCTGGAAGAGTAACGAGCCTTAGCAGATTTCAGGTTTTGATTAAGTATGTTGGAGATGTGAACATCTTTGCAACATGCCATGTTGCATGGACCCACTGTCTTGTACCAGACCTCCTAAACTCCGGGTATTGCTGACCCCTTTTCTCCATTTCATTCTCACAGCATGCTCTTTGCACCTAAATTTTAGGTTTTGTTCTGCTTCATCTACACCTTCCCTCCCTTTCTTCACTGTGGGAAATCAAAGATCAACTATTGGAAGACTTTCTAAAATGCTTCTAAGTGGGAGAGGGTGATTACAACATCTTCCTCTCTGGTTTAAGGTAATGTAATTAAGCATTACTTACGATCTTGGGTATAAGGCGTAAGGAGGGTTAGATACCATCAACTGGCTCAACAAGGAAACAAAGATCAACACAATAATAGGCATCAGCTGAATGACCATAGAGAAACCTCCCTAAGGAACAAAACAGATTCAGGTATTTCATAAAGCAACATCAAATAAACAGGTAAATTTGACAAGATTTAATGCTAAGTGTGACTTTCTGCTGTAAGCCTCAAAAGCTGCTGGGAAAACAGTAACTGCCAACACTATGGTATTATCTGAACTTTTAAATGCATACACAATATTCACAGAGTGCTCAAGCTGCAAGAGTTCATGGGTTAGCATGTACACACAAGCAACTACAAAATAAAAGCTGGATTCAGCTATGTTGTATGCCATGATTTAGTCTCATCTATACAGTGATATGTGATTATACATGACTATAGATAATTCATGTAGGTGAACACTGAGCCATAAGTTCAATTCTTAACCTCAGCCCAAATAAATTTTTAAATGCATACAAGGATTAGTGGCCAGAATTGGTGGCATATTTAGGTTAATAATACCAGTCACCAGTAAGAGCGTGACATACAACAACAGATTTACAAAACCAGGCTATTACCTTCTCAAAGCTGCATGCCTATTTACCAGTCAGTAAGCCAACCACCCGCTGAAGTTTTAAAGTACCTAACTGGCAAGCACAAATCCTCCTTTACAGTACAGAGCTCCTGTACAATCACAACACTGAAAGCAAATTTCATCGTTTGAAGCCAATGGTGCTTAAACTTACATCACCCCTCTCTTCCTCCCTCTCGTGCCCACTCTGACGGTGCTGGTTCGGATGGCTGTAGCCAGCACGACCATTAGAAAATGAGTGTACACTACCTGAGGAAGGAACATCCACATTTACATCATGTACAAAAATACTATTTAGAGGTCAATACAGAAGCAACAACATAGAGCATTTTACATTACTGCACGACGGCACATGAAATGACATTAAGGTATCTTAAAATTTCGAAGTTGCTTAAAGTAAGTATTTTAAGCTCTATGACAGTAACCCGAAAGAACTGAACTGACATTTTTGGGATTTAGCAATACTTGGGGAAAAAAAGAAATTGATGCATATTGAAGAGTTGAGGTTCAAGGCTGGCTGGAATAATTCTACTGTTTTATAATGTCATAACCTCTAATGCCACTCTGGGCAGTACATTTCAACAATTATACTCATGTATACAAATACCTGTTGGAAAGGCCCCTCCAAAAAACATGTTGAACAGATCCTCTGGAGTAATATCTGCCTCACAACCTCTGTGGAAGTTGAATCTGCCGTTGCTAGGGTGATTGCATGTTTGCTCTTCGCTGCCTGTAAAGTCATACTGCTTTCGTTTTTCTGGATTACTCAGCACAGCATACGCATTTCCTATTTCTGAAACAAGAAATAGAATACAACTCCCATAAATGCATAATAAAAGCTATTCCAGCATGAAAATTGCAATTTCAAAGTCAAAAACAGGCAGCAAATTATGTAATTTACTGTATGTTACAAAACAACTACAGTAGAACAAGATCCAGAAACATCTCTACTTTTCTTAGAATAGCTTCCACAAAGTTTCCCACCAATGCTATTCAAAGGCCTTTTATCCTGCTAAATGAGGCAGAAGGCAGGAGAGCTTTGTTTCTTTTTCAAGGGAACACCTACACCTGTCGAAATGTTCCCTCTCACTGCAGTTACAAGAAAAGCATCAAGCATTACAGTGAGACTCTGAAGCTGGGTAATTTCAGTTTGCTCTAGCAGCCTAGCTTGAAAAAACATCATAGACTCGGTAGGTTTTCTTTGGTTTCATTTGGTAAGTGGTCATTTCTCTGAATGCACCAACTTCACGATCTGCAAGAGCGTGAATGTATTTTTCTACACGCTTCTGAAGGTATTGTATGGATTACATCAGTAACACAAAGATTTGCATGATGTAACATGAAGAGTACAACATGCGTGCGTGACAGGGATGTGTGTGTTCCTAGGGCTGTCCATATGACTTCAGTGTTTGGAGGGCCTGGCCTGGATGCTTGTCCCTGTTTATGCTATGTTATCACAAACGAACAGCTGCAATTTTGACAACAGAAAGGAAAAAACCTAAGTTAGGTAAGCATGGAAAAAGTGAGCAAGAAAACCCACATATTCTGCTGACTTAAGTTTTTTTCTCGCTGTGCACAGACATAATGCTCTTGCAGATTGAAGAAAAGTTTCTGTTGCCACCTGAAGAACAATCTTCGCTCAGTCATATCTTCATCAAACCCCTTCTGCCTTCCTTTCTAATCTCTCCTCCAGGCCTCTCCAACAAAAGGCTTCTTCTGTAGGCAACCAGCCAAAGGCACAGGGATTATGATTTTCAGTGCTGAAAAGCCATCAGTCATCAAAAGTTCGTGAAAGGTGCAACACTATAACCTCAACACAGGCAAATAGGACTGTGGCTTTATAATTAATATTTTAAACATTATCTAATCTAAGCAAAAGTTAATGAGTTTTAGCTATGTGTCTTTTAAGATACTCTTAGAAAAAAATCATTAGCAATTCCTTCAAGTGGAGGAGAAGAAGCCTGGTATTTTGCACTGAAAGCATGATATAAACTGAAATCAAATATTGCTCTGTTGCTCAGTACAAGAATAAAATTGGTAGTAAAAACTTAGATTTTCTCAACAATTAAAATTTAGAGAGATAAATCATGTGACTGCACATAAAGTGAAGACACCCTATTGTCACAATATACCTATTTGATATTTGCTCTTGATTATCTGGTGCTACTTCACAACAGATTTGATTCCAATATAATTTTCTTTAAAAGAAGGACATAAAAATGAAAAAAATGCCACTGAACAAAAGTTTCAAAGGAAAGATTTTTTGATGAAATTGGTAAAAGACAGCAAAAGTCATTATATTCGCACAAACTTTTTAATTTAAAATTCACTTCAGTAAGACTGCTCAATACAATAGAAGAGTAGTACTAGGTAGGTCAAGATCCAAGTAAGTACCTTGCCTATCATGAAACTCAATTCTGTTTTATAATGTGACCTTTCCTTAAAATAAAGCATTATTATGAAATACAAACTATTATTATGGACTCCTTTTCTCAGATGTCAAAAACTGATCAGACATCTTTAAAGGAAGACTAAACTATAAATTTACTCAGCCATACAAAAAGATTACAATAATTTCAATGCAAGAAAATGCTAGTTTTCATTAAATACTTTTTGGTCAACAAGATTCCCCTACAAAATTTTCTGTTTACTTACTCATCTAGTTAAGAGTCAGAAAGTGAAATTAAGCTGAAGAAATCAGACTTGTACAAAGTGCTCATGTTAAATAAAATATTAAGAAACTGATTTTTAACGTTTTAAAAGATTATTTAAAATGCTGTTATCAAGGAAGAACTATTTTATTCCTAGGGCCCAAGACAATTTTATAAGAATAATATTTTTTTTTTTAGGTAAAGACATCACGTAGCTGTATTAAATGAATCAATAGCCATCAACTTTCCTGCTCTGCTGTATCTACTTTTCATCTGGAATTGTTAATATATTATTATAATTACCTCTTAAAGTCTGTATCAGAAGTCTTGCTCAGGACTTTTTTTTCTTTTTTTCCCTCCCCAATTTAAGTGTTTTATCCGAATGATTTTTTCAAATGTCTGCATGTAAACCTCACACAGGAAAAAAATAAAAAGATGTACCAAAATCAGATTGTTTATTTATGCATCATCATTTCTTACAGATTCACATTTTTCTTCATCTGAGATGAAGGTGTAATTTTCTTTAAAAAGCTTTTCTTCAACAATTTCCCTTGTGCAGGGCTAAGCTGCACAGCCTTAGACAAGGTCAAGTCAGACAGTGAATTTTACCTAAATAATGGTCAAAGGCAACTACTAGTAAGGTCATGTTTGAACTCATGTGTTTTTGTGCAGAAAAAGTAGTAAAACTACACACATATAAGAAATTCTAAGGAAGAGGTAACTTAGTGTGGCACGTGATTCAGTGTAACCTGCATTTTGCTATCAAGGAGTGTTTTTTTTTTTTTTTGGCTCAAGTACAGTAAAGATTCAAGGTCATAAAATGCAATGACTACATTAAGTCAACAACTGTAAAAAAGTGCAATTGGGTTTCACATATCAAGTATTTGTTCCCTGTAATGAACATTACAGGTAATTTTCTGAAACCTAGCCCTACTGCCAAAGTCCATGCTATTTATCTATGTTTCTAATATAATAAAGGTCAAATATTTTCTTGAATAAAAATATCAGTTTAACATTAGCTAAAAAATACATAGACCATTTTGTAAAAAGACAAGTGACCAATGCAGATAAGTATCTTTTAACTAGATGAAGTTTAATCATAAAAGAAATTTAAAGAAAAAACAGTATTTTACTTTTAAAAGCCTCTGTTGCTCCAGGTGCATGGTTTTTGTCTGGGTGGAATTTCAAAGCAAGTTTTCTATAAGCCTTCTTTAGGTCTTCTTCACCTGCATCTTTTGACACTCCAAGGACTTCATAATAATTTTTACATTTCTTTATACTGCAAAACAAAATGAAGTAAAATGTTGCAAACAAAAAGATATAAAAGTAGTGTGTTAACACACAGCTTCAAAGGACATAGTACATTGCACTGATGCATTATATTACATCTCTTGCTTTCAATATAAAATATTTTAAAAATATTCACTCTAGAAACAAAGCATGCCATGTTTTCATAATAAACTCACTAATGAGCTTATTACATACATTTCTTTTATTTCTACTGTAGAACTACCACAGCTGTAATACAATACTTCAGTTTGCATGTACAGTAGCTTTGCCTTATTCACAATAATATTAATATTGCTATTAAATAATGCAAAAAAAGAAGGTTCCAAGTTTACCTTGCAGAACTAGCACGTATGAAAATCTGTTTTGACTGTAAACAGCGAATGTACTTCAGTACAAAGGATATAAAACAAAGCAAACAGTACCTCCCTTTCTCCAAAGAAAAGTCAGATCATACCACCACTCAAGCATTCACTTTTCAGGGAATAAAATGTGAGAATACTTCTGCTGCTGGGAATGCACCTGGATCTTAACAATCTTTCTGTAAGCGTTTATGTAAATTCAAAGACACAATAGCAGCTCCAGCAATTATATGTTTAGCTAATCTCATAAAACCAAGTGTAGCATTTTTTAAACCTCTGAAAACTCAGAAATATTCTTCTTGTAGGTTGTCTCATCCAGACAGGAAAAGCAAAATCTGGAAATGATGTAATGATTTGGTACAGTTTACAACAGCCCAGAAGAAAGCAAGCAGTTACAAAAGAAGAGAGAATGTTAATTCTGTATGGGCAGGAAGAAATGATCAAAGCAGTAAATACAGCTTAACATGCAAACCAAGTTACTTGGGTAAGAATTCAGAAAGTTAGAAAAGGCTGAATCCCAAACTAGCACTGTAGAAACGAGGCACACTGACACTGGATGCATGCCATAAGAAATTGGCTGGTCTGAGCAAGAAACAAATTACATCCATAAATACTTTAAAAGCTTCATGTGAGTCTCTTCACATGGCTGTAAGTGTATCTGCATTCTTTTAAGTGCACAAATTTTTATGTAAATATGGGTTTAATGTTGCCAAGACTATACACAGGGCAGCCAAGTGGAAAACAAGGGGGCAAGCAAGTCTTTTGCATTCTCATGAAAGAAGTATGGGTATCCTGTAATTAAGGGAACGTGAGCATCAGAAGTACAACCACTGTTCACCATCATCATGTGTGGTCCTTCCTACTTCACAGATTGATCAAATCAAGTTTCATTTGAGGGATCCTGTTTCCTGTGTTCAACTACTGGAGCTTTTATGGAAGCCTCGGTGTAATGCTCACAAGAGCACTGAATTGAATGTATGCAGGCAGCTGCCAACACAAACATCCTGTGAAATAAATATAGCTCATTACTTTGAAGTAACATTTAATAAGCTCCAATTAGGAAGCTGATAAAGCTAACTAAAAAGAACACAGTGAATCCATCAAGAACGAATGGAAAGAAAATACATTAAATTATACTCTTGAGTATTGGCAACTTTTGTTTGGTAATCTGTACATGCAGAAAGAAGCGTTGTAATATACAGAGCCCTTAATCCATAGCCTCAATACCTGGATAACTTATGAACTGTATCAAGAGCAGGTAGCTTTATCTAAATGTATAACAGTATCAAATTAAGCTTTTATTTAATGAAATTACTATATCAGCATCCAATCTAAGTTCTCTTCAGTAATTCAGTTTCTGAATTATCTGATTGTAGGCCAGACTCTTCAGAACTTTGGTTGATATAAAATTACATGGCAAGCCACCAATGTTTAGCAACATTGTTATTTTTTTTAGCATTTAAACTCTGGTATTAAACATTCATTCAAGTGTTTTTAAGCACCATGCTTCCTCAACAACTCTCTCCCTCAAGAGCATATGGTCATTTCTCATGAAAAAATAAAACCATAGAAGTTTACTTATTGGCAGACCCAATATGCATTTATTTCACAACTCTAGGATGCCAAGAGAAGAAATGTGGGGTAAAAAAGAACAACACAATAGATGCCAACCTGTTCTTCTAACTCCCCAAAACCCACTTGAGAGTTCCCTCCTGTTCACAAGCAGTGGATGTTCCACAGTGGTCAACCCTCAAGGGAGAAGCAGCTATGGTGGTTATCAACTAGATGTTCAGGTCAGCATGTGACACAGCAGCTTCCAACACCACAATCTGCTCAGAGCCAGTACATCAAACCAGAGCTGCTTCCTGATGAGAAAGTGCAAAGAGAAACCTGCCTTGTGGGTCATATAGCACTTGCCCTCTAAAGGATTAATGCAATCACCTCCATGAAACAGCTATCCTGAACCTGGCCCACAAATGGAGTATTGCTATTATCAAGAAACTTGCTCAGCCAAGGTGTAACCCATTTCTGCTTTTTCTTTGCAAGTCTTTCCTAGTGGTAAATGAAAAATTCTACATACACAAACGTGGAACATACATATACATATGGCAATTTTGCAGAGTTTAGTAGGACTGTGGATTAGGCAGATGAAGCTTTAAAGCTAAAAAACATTAAATGATTCTACAAATGCACAGGGGCCAAAACCCAGACCTAAGCCTAGAATTTTCAGCAGTGAGCTTATGAAGCTATGAAGCCCTTGCTACACTCTGCCATTAGCCAATAGTTTTACACCACTGCTTGGCCATTTCAAGGCAAAAAGCACCTGCACGGTAAGTAGTTAGCACCTAGTTAATGCAGTTTCCTGCTGGGAGGGAGTCAGTGACTTTTGCCAGGAGGTTCCTGAGAGATCACAATTCAGGGCAATCATTACAGGATAACAGATCTGTTTCCCCCCCCTCAGCTGAGTCCATCAGTTTTGCACCAAAACTTGCACTGGGAATGATGGGACAAGTAAAGCTGTTTACAAGGTGCTTTCCAATTAAATAAAGTTGTCAGTGTTAGTGTTGTACTCCTGAGAGGTAAAACTTTAATGCATCACAAACTCAACCTGGTAAGTCAGTTTATCACAGGACAAACTGTGGGATCACCACAACTCATCATATCCTCAGGTCATACACGGCTGTGCAGCCACAAGGCTTCTCAAACACTGTTGGAGCTCACAGTCCACTCCACCACGGCCTGAGATGCCCCATCCCTCCTCATCCTTTAAGAGATGGGGATCACGGGCTTTGCATAGAGATGCTCCAAGTCGTCTTTCCCCAAACTCCACTTTCCTGATGAGAAATTTCTCTCCAGCTGCTGGAAGCTTTTGGAAGCCATGGTCAACTTGATTCTTGTCCCTCAGAAGATGCAGACCTTTTCGGACATATTCCTCACCTCTTTTCTCAAGTGGGCTGACCTCTGACAATCCTCACTCACACAGAATCCCTCATCTGCACCACTGAATTATCCTGTGGAGTTTTGTCATGGGAAGGCAGGTGGATGGAAGGATCCACTCCTTTCTCACTTCTCTCTTATTACAAGGAACACAAATCAGCCAGTAAAGGCAGGGAAAAATTAAGAGTAAAACCAGTGGAGGTTTTGGAAAAGCTCCATCACTGATGTTATTGCTGGCTTTTAACTGCATCTGAAACCCCTGCAACACTCTCAGCATGAACAACTAACTTTCTGAATGCTGCATTTCAAATTGTTGTTTGTTTGGTCTTGCTGCCTGTAAGGCACTGCTGTTCCTACTGCTAATTTTCTTGCATATGTAAACTCCACACAGATGTTTCTTCTTAATATTCTAATGTACACATCTCTTGCTTACTAACTGCCCATTTTGTATTGAACAGGTTATTTTTGTTGTAATTTCTGGCTTATTTGAAGTTTGGCATTTTCACTGATACTTTGCTTGGGATTTTGGTTTTTTATGAATTGCTTTTCTTGTACTTTTCATTCCTGGTTGGATCACTTCTGTATCTGAATTACTATCAAATTATTTCTGTCATTTAGGTAATTTTTCTCCTTGTTGAATTGTTAGTCTCCTGCCAACACCTTGGCACTGTCCTTCTGATTAACAGATTTGCTGGCTATTCCAGAAATAACACCTGACTTTACAGAATAAACTTGTGAAACAGCATGAGAGCAAGGGATGGCCTACATTCATTCCCAGTCTGTTGACAGAGGTATCTCATCACGACTTGCAAAGCTCCACTACTCCAGCTTGCAGCTGACAAGGCACCTGCAGTAGAACTGGTCAGCCAGCTTCAAACTGCAGCACCAACAACTCTGCTGGATGCTGGGCTCCTCTCCATGCTGACAGGATGCTGATGGCTGACAGGAGATGAAGCCCTTCAGGTCCTGAAACATCTGTTCTCACCTGCAGAAACTCTGAGGCTACCACCACTGCTTCTCCTGTGACTACAAAATGATGTGATCCTGCTGCTGTGCTTGTCAGATCACTTTTCAAATCTACAATTCAGATTAGGTCAGCATTGACAGCTTTTATCAGATTAACAAAACCTATCAGAGATGCTTGCATTTCTGTATCAAATACCTGCAGCAATGCACAATCATGAAGTTTGGAGTATGATGAGTGCAACCTCTGTTTACATGTACAGGAGCAGCCCAAAAGACAAATACTTCAACCAGAAGCTTGTGAAGGGAGCCACAATTACCTCTCCCAGTGGTAATCTGAACTCAGCAGTGCAGTGAGCAGCAATGTGAATGTTAGTGACAAAGAACCCAGCAAGAGGAAGCTATACTGACTTCTGATCCTAGAGTTGAGCAGAAAAACACAGTAAAACACAGACCAAAATCTATACAAGTCAAATTTCCAATTATGCCAGAGAGCCTGATGCAAATGGTATCTTGCAGCTGAGCTGGGAATGTGCCAGTCACAGTTTGGGTGACATAAGCGTGGCCTGCAAAAAGTGTTCTAGATTGGGAAGAGAAGATCACAGCATTGTCGAGGAACTCCAGCTGGTACCAGCATATCCCTAGTTTCTGAAACAAATGCAGCACAAGTTTCAAATCTCTGTTGCACTGATAGAATTCAACAACACATTAGGGTGCTTGTCTTAGTACCTTGCTCTTGGATGTACCTGATCAGTCTGTTTCTACTGTGTGTATTATATGAAATCAAGGTTGTGTTTACATCAGCATACTTCTTCTCCAGATTTAAGCTTTTATTTTAGTTACAAAAAGTGTAGACTAAAGCAGGAGCTTTCTAACAAAGTCCATCACGTCTTCTGTGCCACTTATCCATGGCAGGTTCTATGACTATGATTTCCACCTCAATTTCTCAACCATTCAACTGGATATTTCAAAATTCATGGCAGCTCTACAGCCTAATGAAAGACATACCCTGATTTCTTTGCTTTATTGGTTTGTGTTTTTTTTTTATTTCAACACATGTTGATTGCTCTTATTAATCCACTTCCAATTAATTATCTTCTCAACCCCATGCTAGAAAAGAACCAATATATCTCTTCTTGCTGAATTTGCAAAAGTCTCAGCAGAATGATTGAAAAAGTCAGTCACACAACTTATACTCCTAGTTTGATTCACAAAATGTGTAGAGGTGATTTTTTGATTCACTATACAAATTCAAATCAAGCTACTGATTATTATTGATCACCACTGGATGACACTTAATCCTGCTTTGCAAGGTTTCTACTAAACTGATGCCTCTATTAGTTTGTTTTGGTTCTATCTCAAAGATCCAAACACAAAATTTCATTCTTGTGCTTTCTTCCAAGAAGCAGGCACTGGCAAGGCAGGAAAAGCAGTATTCCACGATAGTTTTCACAAAACAACAATATAAATTTTGCATACTACTAATCATGGCAGCTTTCTTTCAGATGTCAAAAAGGCAATATGGAATATATACTACAGCTTATTCACTAGAAAAAAGAGACCAAACACAACGTGAATTTTAAGATCATTTAAAAATATATATATCTATATATGCATATATAGATAGATATGTATCAGAAACTATCTTTTAAAATCATGTACTGGACAACAGATAATAAACACTTCATAGCATAAGAAGAAATGGGTAATATTAATACACAGAAGACAAATGATCCTTTTCTTTGTATTTCATGCTAGTCCACAAAAAGGGTCTGCACACTTGGTACGAGTGGGCAGATATGATGAATAGGATTTGTTTGAAAGTAATTAAGAACTTTGCTAACTAATACTGATCAGCACTACTTCAGTTACTTTAAGTGAACTAGTAGAAGAAAGAGTCTACATTTAATTTTTACAAAACCATTTCTTTGTCTCAGCAAAAAATACTAATAACCTAAATGAAACAGTGAAGGAATTCTGTTAAAGCAAAGACAACAAAATCCAAAAGCAAATCCTTCATTTTTTTTTTCTGTCATGCACATGATACACATTTGTCTTAAGCTGACATTGCTTGGGTAGCTATCAGTTGCCTAGAGACTTCTAGGGCACTTGTTCTAAAAAGACATTAAGTCTACTGTGGGTTCTAGCATATTTCTGCTAGTCTCCTGTCAATATCTCCCACATGCAGGTCACCTAAGAGTGTTAAGGCAACTTGATCCAGTTCTCAGCGACAAGATAAGAATCATTAAGAAAAAGATGTGTATACTACAGATGGTATTTTCAAAGCATTTCCATTTAAAAGCAAAGAAGTGCTGTGGTATATCTCAAGCTTCAAACTGTCACACTGAAATAGCGAGCAAGGTTCCCACAAAGAGCAGCATTACCCAGCACTTATGCAATCAGAGGAAATATGTTACATCTTACGCTTCTCCCTGCAGAGCAGCTTGCAAGCTCATGTAATGCTCTACAGAACTGTTATGGTAATTTGCTAGTGATCAGTGTCCCCTGTGTATGTGGAAAAATAAAACCAGTACAGAGGTGCTTGTTTGTACTCATACCTACTCACATTACTAGTGTAACCCTGATGAAAATTAATGCAGCTAAATTAGTTACATTGCTCTACGCGTGTTTTCACTATGCTTCTTAAATCTGCTGTCACAAGCAAATTCAAGTCAGGTGGACAACTCCAGGACCTCTAATCAGTGATCCAAGCCAGAGAGCTCAGAGTCAGTCCCCCTGTCTAATGGCTCACTAAAGCTTACAACAAAAGCACTGGAAATGGCATGGAAATGTGGATAAAGCAGGAGTGCTTTTCCTCTGTCTACATTCAGTTACAGAACCAAAAACCCCAAGAGGGAAAAATACTTGAGGATAACAACCACTTTTCAAATCATGCACATGCAAACCAACTTTGTCCAATGTCAAATTCATGCTGAGACAGAATTTATTGAAGTTTGAAGATTTTGCTACCTTGCTGTCTATAAACTTCTTCCCTTACAGGAAAAAAAACCAAAAAGTGGGCATGAAACACTATTCAAAACCACCTCTTTACACACACTATTTCTTTAACCAACTCAAATGTCTGAAAACCATCCCACTGTGGTAGGGCAGAAGCATATGGTGATGACAAGCTCTATTCTCTAAAGAATACCCTCCCCAGAGGGGCATGTTTCATTTAATTGGAAAAATCTGGGGCCTGACTGAAGCAATATCATATGTTGCCTGTCACGTTTCCAACTAGAAAGCTCATTCTCACTGCGGTTTAAACATGAACTTTCTCTGAGTTATAGTCACTGAACGTGTTACATTTTTCCATTAAGTTTTAGCCCATTGTTTGTATTAAACTCTGTTCTCCTTGGCAAGGTGCACACATTTTTTAACTCTTGACCACTAATTTTTTAAGTGGTTTGTTTATGTCACTAACAACATGACAAACATTTCAAAACTTCCAATACGAACTGGAAACTTGCTCTGTTGATCACTGCACATCTAAACCAAAATTCAGTCTCTCTCCAAAGGTTCATGAACCGCTGCGGTAAAGGATGGCAGCTAAGCCATCCCAAGCTAAGGTGAAGATGCTGTTTTAACACATGATTTTAAGTGATATGTAAAATACAAACAAACATGGGTTGTTCTGTAAGGCATTACAATTGCTTATTTTGCAAAGATCTGGGTAGGTTTTAAAACTCCATATTGAATATTCAATATTCTTGAAGCAATGTTGCATAAAGATAATACTCAATGTGCAACTTCTTGAATACTCCTAACTCTGGACCTGATCTCAACAAAATGGATTAAGTTTATCTTGCATCTAAAGAATCTCTTCAAGAAAGCAATACCTAATACCACAAAAGCCTATCAGAGAAAAATCTTGGCTCTACAACACCATTTCAGTCAAGACAAAGTAAGCAACATACCTTCTGGTAAAACAAACAAGACAGATCTTGCAGAGAGCCTGATGTCAAAGCAGACTGCAGCTCAGAATGGTGTGTCACAGGTGAGTGACTACTGGCATTAATACAGCACTCCTTGCAGCAGCTTTCTGGGACTATGTTACATGCTTATTTTAACCTAAGCCTCATTTTTTTTCTTTCTGGATATTTGGTCTCACGCATATGTGTATACACACACATTCTGCATTACTTTTAACAGTTGATATAAGGTGGCCAAAAACATACAGGTTTATCTGGGTTTTATTTTCGAGGTATCACAAAAGACAGTAACATTAATTAAGCAGAGATGATGGCAAATGAAAAGCTCTAGCAAATAACACCAAGAGGATAACCATGTGAGAGCTGCTGCTGTCTATCTGCCTGAATGCAGAGCTTCTGTATCAACAAAGAAAAGCTACTTTTTTCCTCACTGTTAACACAGCTGAACAGATTATTGAACTTCAGGAAGATCCCAAGATAGTATCAATAGCAACATACGTTTCACAGATGCACAAAAAAAAATCCCCCCCAAACTTCTGTTATGCACAGCAGTTCATCCAATATACACAAACTAGGAGATGGGCACCTCTTGATTTCCCTTCAAGCTCCCTTGAAAAAACTTGGGCTATGCTTATCTGAAAATACAGGGGTTTGAAGTTTGGGATTTCCTGGCTATATCTGTATTTCTTCAGCAGAAACCAGGGCACATATCAAACAATATTTTTCTTGCTCCTACAGCCAGCAAGTCTGTAGCGATAACATGACTTAAGAGTTACTTGCCTCAAAAGGACATTTTTATTGACCTTTGTTTCTTTTCACACATCCTTTCATGATGTTCTCCTCATCTTAATATTATCAAGCTGCACTAAGCAGAGTTTATACTGCAACTCAGTGTGTTTCAGTGCTTCTCAGACACCTTTACTTCCAAAGCAAAACCACTGTAATGCTTGTCTAAGACCAGCCTGTACAGCAAGCTTAACTTGAAATTAAACTTTAGGAGTGAATATGTATCTTCAGTAAAAATATTTAATAGAAACACTGTCCTGCAAGTTGTGTTTTCATCACTTCTTCCATTTACCATGAGATCTACTTAATAACTATTATGAGTATTATCTTTACATAAAAGTGGCCTTGATGGTTTAAAGAGAGTAGCATCTTTCTTGCAGAAAGTAACAGCATCTCATTTGGTGTTTAAAACCAGCAAAACTCCCCTCTTCCTTCTAATCAAAGTTCAGTACAAGTAACCCCTCTGAGCTAACCTTGAACTTTCTGTGGCTCCTTTAGATGCTAGAGCTGAAAGCATAAGTACATAATATACAGATAAAAAGCAGTGACATTTAAACCATACCTTAATACTCCTTCCATTTGGTCTTTGTTGTAGCCTTTTCCACTTTCACCTGCAGCAGATGCATTGCTCTCCTTCGTGCTATTGGGCTTACTTTGATCACTGCTACTGGCTGGTTTTCGGCAGTAAGCGCCTCCCCCAGCAGTACTTCCATTCTTCATAATAGCTTCCAACAAAACTATAAAAACAACAGTATATCATAGTATCATTACAGGTATTAGTGATTAAGTCAGGGCTCTTAAGTATCTTAAATGAGAGCACCACATTACAAAAGACTAGCTGCAACATCCTCCTTCCTTGCTGATCATCACTTCACACCATAAATGTTTCTGATGCCAGTCTAGCAATTCCTTTTCGTGGCAGAATTAAGGAAAAGTGTTTCAAAATTAGTGACTCCTCCCATGCATCTCTGCCAAGGTAATGTAACACTAGAGAGAATTTGTCCAGGTGCTTCATTGCTAGATGTTTTTTAGAGGCTCTGAACCTGTGCCTTGGGTTGAAAACATTTGAATATCTGAATGTGCAACTGTAAATTGAAGAAGAGGAACTAACCGTACACACTATAGAAACTGCAAATTATTCCACACAGAGATCAAGCTCATCTCCTGCGCATGTCAGTTCCTACAGTACATACCTACCTGTAACCTGAGTCATTAGTGGCCACAAACTGATGCTCTATTCCTTTCAGGCAATATCAGCTGAAATTAAAACTACAAATTAAAATGCCACAAAAAACACACGACCAGCCAACTACACCCAACTGAATACCTGAATCCTGAAAACCAGTTGGCTTTTGCTAGTCCTTCAAATCCTCTTTCACTCCATACTCCAACAGACCTCAAATCTAGCAGTTTTAATAAACATTATACAAAAAGTCTGGGTTTTCTTTCTGTATATAAGCCTGCTTTTTGGGAGTATCTGACTTACCAATGAATCAGAACCAATACCATTCTGACATAAGGGACTGCACACAAAGTATAATATAGATTAAAGATTATTAAATAGTCCAGCTTTCCTGAAAACAGATTCCTTCAGAGCAAGATGGCAAACTACACAGGCCAAATTTGTTTCATAAATAAAATTAATTACTATCTGCATTAAAAACGCACTAATAAAAACTGCTATGGAAAAATGTCCTGTCCACTGTGAAAGCACTTTCTTCTAGAAAGCTAGTATGAAGAATCCTTAAGAACTTTCTCCTAAATTAAAAAAAAAAATTCTCCTCTGCCTAGCATGGTCTCTTAGAGCAGCAGAAAACTGGGATCCTACACATCATAGCTTGTATCTCTCAGGAAAGAAAAGAAAGTGGCGCTTTGTTGAAAAGGAGAGCCATCACTTCTAAAAAACTCCCCAGTATTTACTTTTACATTTACTTATCAGTGAATAACTACACTCAGCCTGAACAAGAAAGTCAGCTTACTTCAGAGCTGGTTCTGCACTCTGCCTGCCTCAACAATACGCACAGATTGATCAGGTCAGGCTCTTTACTGCAGATATAAAGAAACAACAAATATGTCTAGAAAATGTCTAGTTGTAACTGAGGGGATGCTTTCACCACAAATGAAATTTGGAGCTTGAAAACAGGAGAACTACAGTTGCATTATGGATTATAACTGAAGTATATATCCAATATTTGCAATACTTTGTTCTAATATCATCTGTTGTGGCATATAAAGTTCTGAGGTAAATGAAGTAATAACAATTCCAACGAGGTGACCAGGTCTGCAGGTTAAGAACTAATCAAGAACAGAGCTTTGAACAGAGTGCCCTCAGAAAGACGCATTTTCCGTCTGAATGTGCTCCAAGTAAGTGCTAACACAAGGCAAAACAAAAAGATAATTATTTTTCTAAGCAGTGAGAATGACATTTAATAATGGTATCATGTAGAATCCTATTGAACATTTGGCCCTCTTGACATAATGTTTACTCAAAGTTTTGCACTCCCTCCTTTTATACTGACATTGCTCTAGGAATTTCTCATCCCTGCACCAACATTCATGCAGAACCTGTGGGAGCAGAAATCTCAGAAACGCAGGCATGGGCGAGAGTTTGCAGTTTTAACATCCAGTGTCTCTTTACGGCAAGTGTAGCTCCAAGTCTCTTCATGAATAGGTTGGGCTGCAGCACACTTTTAAACATTACTATTTTCTAGTCACTTTCTCAGACCTCATAATGGAGCTGCATTGCTAAGAAGACAATGCAGGATGCTTACAAAAAAAATGAAATACATCAGTGTGAACTTCTTAAAACAGGACACAGCATATACAAACATGCTATTGCTCTACGCCAAAAAAGAAAATCACACAAAGGGTATGGGGCCATTGCTTTTTTCAAAAAAAGATACAATTTAGATATTCAGAAAAAACTCTGACTTTTCCATGAACTGTTGGTGGTAAAATCAGCTGTTAGAACTGTAGTACTAACAGTGTATTAAAGAAAACTTTCACTGTGCATCTAGCATTTCAAAACAGGGCATACAGGCAACCAAAGACTTATTTTGTTAGCAGGTAAGACAATGAATCTTATCTCTGAATATGTCTGAAGCCTCTCTTGTGTGTACTATTACCTGCTGTTGAATGAAAGGTCCTTGGACTACATTTGATTCCATTATGCATTGAACATGACCCCCACACATGGAAGAACGGTTTAATTCAGAATTTGTCCTAATGTGACACCCTAAAAACTAAGGTGTCATGCTCCCAAAAAATTTGTTTTCAAAGGGAGCATCAGAAATGGGGCAAGAAAATCTTAAGAAGCACTGAAAAATAAAGTTTTCCTTAACACTGTTTTCTGCCTTCAAACAGAATGGCACCTAAGTTTGAAAAGGACATCTTGTCCTTTGTTATATTTAAATCCACTCTTTAAAATCTTTTCCACACAAGTGATTTGGTTCCGTTCAGTTGCAAGATGAATCATTAGCAAAAATCAAAACCAAACAATTTTTTGAACGGCTGAACCATAAAACAATTTTCTAGCAAAGAATGACGTCAACATGAACACTGCTACTATGAAGTCATTAGCTCAGTATCATTAAATAAACACTGACCTTACATTTCACACTAGTAAAGCCTTAAAATAGCACTGCTGCAGTCAGCGTATTTCAGGCAGAAGCTTTGTTTAGCAAAACTAAACTTCACTGATGACTGAACTAGTGCTGAATGCCCTTTAAATGTAAATGTTGCCAAAAGCACATCACACATAGTATTGTTTTAGAGACAATAGTTAAAACCTATTCTCTGTCCTTTTGTAATCCGCTATAACATCAGGAGGAGGAAGCTCCCACCAGTAAAAGATTTAGCATTACCATTCTCATTGCTTTTATAACTGACAGAACTTCATTTGTGAAATGGTGGGCAATTGTTCTCAAAATGATACTAAAAGTACAACACATGAAGCACCTGCAACTTCAGTGAGAAATTAGTTCAACTACCTTCTAACTGCACTCCAGAGAGAAAAATAACTGAGCAGAGTGACACCTGGGGCTGCACCACATTGTCCTATCCCCATATAAACACCACACCTTATGACTGTAAAATAAGAATGTGTTAGAACTAAATGGGCTCACAAAACCTAGACTGCTTGTTTCTCTCTGACATGTGCTATGACATATTTTTAATTACTTTAATTATGAATTAGGGGTTAGATTTTTACTTCAAGTGGATCCCCACTAAAAGATGTCAATGAGAACAATTTAATTTGTTCTTACTCAGTGTAAAATGCCAGTTTTAATTTATTACACACCTTCCAGAACCTGTCCTGAAGAAAAGACATTCTGTGTCCTTGCACCTTACTGCACTTTTAAGAGGGCCATTTAAGTGCCTCAAACATTAAACCCAAGATAAATTCAATGAGTTGGTGTTGTTTTGGGAGGAAATGAAATGAGTTTAAAAGAATTAACAACCTCCACAGCTAGAAAATTGAAGCATAGAGATATTAGACGTTTATAGAGTCGCCTAATTTCTAAGTACCTAGTTCAAACCAGGCCTAGGGCCTGAATTTTTTCAGTGGTATTAGGGCATCTGCAATTCTCTTTGGCTTCAGATGGAGCTTTAACTGCCCACCAGTTCCACAAACCAGGCCCTTGTTTCATGCTGAATACCTGAAAAATGAAGCACAGACAATTAGCTGGTCACTAATGAAGATTGAGTGAACTGACTTATTTATCATCACGGAGAAATTCTCTCTGAAGCTTTTAGTTTCAAGACACAATTCCCCAGATTACAGCCCACTACCACAAGGCCATCTTCTTTTCCCCAGGTCTGTGCCTCATTTGTAATTGATTTTGCTAATTTCCACAGTGAATAAAACAAGTGTCCTACAGACAATAGCCTAATTAACTGTGTATTTCTTGCACTGAATACTTTATAATGGTGGTTATGTAGTACAGTCCTACTTAAAAAAACCCAAATGCTCAAACCAAATCAGATGAAAGATGACTTTTTTTTTCTTGAAAGGTTCTCTAACTCTTATCTTTGAGATATAAGATGGTAATGAGCTGTGTGAAGCAGACAAAGCTATTTGCTCTCCTTGGTGGAAGAAGAATAATTGAAACCCTCTGCCTTCCTGCCTCCTGACCAACACAGCTTCCAAAAAGCTGAAAGTATTTTCATGCATATCTTGTTCTTAAGCCACAGAAATTTAGGGGAATATGGCAACATCCATGCTGTCTTGCAGCAGAAAGAACAGACACTTGAAAAATTAAACACTCATTAAAAAAAAAAAAAAAGTGCTGGTAAGACCTTCATTTATTGTTTGCATATAAAAAGTAGTCAAAAGATAAGAGGCTCAAAAATATTCACTGCATCTTCTCATAGCAACTTCCTGTCAGGATTTTGCCCCAAACTTACATTCCAGAAATGGCAAATGTTGAGGCCTTTAAGTGGTACAGGGTACTGAAGTTGTTCCTACTCCTTCCACAGCACAGACCACATATGTGAGAACCAGAGGAACGCAACAAGTCACTGCTGCATCCAAAGGTGTTTTGTGCTGACTTCTGGCACTGTGTGACAGAGACTCCAAGACAGGTAACAGTTCTACATACACCGAAACGTTACTACCATTACTTTAAAAAATTGTTTCTAAACACCTTTTGCTAAAAAGATGCTAAGTATTTTTCAAGTTTTTAGTACAGAACAGTCAGAAGAGCTAATTAAGTCTTAAGGAGAGCCACATATTCCATTTTCTCTACGAAAGGTAAACCTGTGTACAATTCCTATGTGGCTACTGTACAACCAAAAGGGAACCAAGCCCAAGAAACCCAAACTACAAGTATATTAGAGAACGAAGACATGGTCCACTCTGGAGCTGCAGCTCTTATTGCAAGCTATTAGAGAGGGGTAATTCACAGTGACAGAAGAGAAGCCAACCCAGCCTGTCTCGGCCTCGGGCCTGAGATGTCCTGATGTTAATCGGGGCTAAGCCTCGTCCGTATGGCTGCGTGTATACTGATGGCTGAAGGGAGGTGGGGGAATGCAAGCGAGGAGCTGGGTCGGCCCTGGGAGATCCCCTCTGGCGCCGGGGGAGGTAAACCCACTCCTCCCGACCGCCTGACGCCAGTCATGCACTGGCGGGGGAAGCCACCTGCCCTGAGCGCTGCTCCTGGGCACACACTTCGGCCTCCTTTCCCAGCCGAGCCGCGCACCCCGCCAGAGCCCCCGGGCTGGCTTTGGGGCCCGGGTCCCGCTCGCCTCAGCCTGCACGATCCCCCCGGGGGAGGTCCCCCTGCGCCCGCCCTCCTGCGGGCCCCGCGGTCGGTCCGGGCTCGTCCCGACTGAGCCGGGCCGCGGACAGCGGGAGCGGGGAGGGGGCCGGGCTTCACCTCGGGCCGTCTCGGTCGGGTAGAGCTTCTGCGCCTTGCCCAGGAAGCGGAGGGCGCGGTCGCGGTTCCCGGCCTCCAGCGCCTCCCGCGCGATCCCGATGCACTTCTCGGCCTCGTCCCGGTTCCCCTCCATGGGCTTCT
>VZRN01003863.1:0-26287 GCA_013397935.1 Dasyornis broadbenti | reverse complement strand
GCGTGCGACCACCTCCCCACCATCCCCTCCGCCTTCTCTCCACCAAGTCTGCGCGCGTTCCCCCCTAACATCCCCGGCAACGGAGCGGCGCGAAGCGGCACCGCCCCGACCCCAGCCACCGCCCGCCCCCCGAGCAGTCCCCGCAGCTCCTCACCATAGCGAACCGGAGCGCAGTGTCGCGTAAGGGGAGGCTGAGGCAGAGAGCGTACCGCCCGCACCACGACCGAGCAACACCACCGACCTACCCCAACACACCGCGATTCAAACTGCGCCCGCTCCCGCCTTCCCCCGGCCCTTTATAACCGCACCGCGCGGCCGCATCCGGGAACCCCGGCCTCGCCGCCAGCCAATGGCCGCGGGCGGGACGGCCGCTCTGCCCCAGCGACAACCAATGGTGAGGTGGGGCGGGGCCGGCCGCGCGACGAGTAGCGCGGAACAGGCCCCGCCTCCATTTAAAGAGACAGGCGCGGTGAGGGCCGAGGGTATGTTTCAGTCCTGCCGCCACTGATTTGGGTGTTTGTCACGCGTCGGCGCCGCCGGTCTGTGCTGGGGATGGCGCTCCGTGGGGTCACCGGTGGGAGAGGCCGTGCCGAGAGTCACTCAACTCGTTTACCCAGGATTCTGTTTCGCCAGTCCAGCTCCGGCACCAAGCCTCGTCTGTGTACTCAGATCGCTCCAGAGCCGTCGCACTGCCAGCGAAGCCTTCTTTCTACAATGGAGTTAATTGGCTTTATGTACAAAGCGCCTCAGGAGCAGCCTGTAGGAGATTATGTCCCGGGTATGGGATGACGGGCTATTACACTGTGTTAGCGAGGACACGAGGCTGCCATGGGGCGTCGAATGAAGCTCACATCAACTCCTCAAGAGTTTGGGGATGTGGAAATGCAAACAACTTCACACACGTGCACTGATTTTTATTTTTACCTCTGCCTTAAGATGGATGTGCCATTACCTAGGGCCACCAAGCCTCAGACCCCTTTGTGTCACCCGGTATTTCACAACCTACAATTAAAAGCAGTTGATCGTGAACTCTGTTCCAAGTGTAACAATTAAGGCAGTGCAAATTTCCTCAGCTTGGGCACTTCGAACCCCTGCTTGTGTTTCCCTAAAATGAAGCCTTAACCCCCTTGGTATTTTGGAATGCCATTTTCTGTACAGTATCATTTACCCTCAGAGCTCAGCTGAGAGTGTTCTTGGTTAATCCAATACTTTCAGCTGCAAAAAAGTAACAATTCATTGTGCTCTTCCAGAACACTGTAAGTCTGTGTTATCTCAGATTTACTCTTAGTCTGTGAGCATGCAATGATCTCAAGGGAGAAACCCTTGCCCCTGGATGGCTGAATAGCTCATTAGAGGAAAGATGAGCTGGATCTGTCAAGCACTGTACCAAACTGATCACAAACGCACCACTTTAGTAGGTGTAACATATATTTCCTCTACCTTGATATTGAAGGGTCCTAAGCACAGTGAACACTCCTACAGCCAGACATTTAATGGGAGATAGAGCTGAGGGCATAAAGTTTCTCTGTGCCATAACCGTTGCACTTCATCCAGGTCTACAACAATTGAAATACTCAGAGCTCTAAGACAGGAGGATGTATGCTAGTCCCTAGAGCTTCATATAAAGGTCTTTCGAGCTGTTCACAGAAGTAGTAAAGATTTAAGATTTTGTGGCTCTTCGTCTCCAGTATCTGACTGCAAATACTTGATCCCCTGGCTACAAAGGACCCTGTGCTCGAACCTCCACACAGCCTAAGGCCACATCATCAATGCCTTCAACACCCAGTTTCAGTCTGGGCATTTAGTCCCAGCTGCTGCCGCCTCGGGGTGGGGAGACCTACTTCCATGCACATTCACAGAGGGCAGGACTGAATTGAGAGCAGACACTCCTACACGCAGGGATCTGGCAGTTTGTTTTTATGTAACTGTCTGGTGCTTTTGTCTATTTGAAGCATCAGTTGTTTATATTCTCTTTCAACAAGAAAGAAGATAAGAGAGTTGAAGGATTTTAGTTTTTTTTTTAAGTTTAAAAACAAACCTCAAGATTTTACAAAAGCCTGCAGAAGTTATGATTTCGTTCAACATGCTGTTTAAAAACTATTTCTGCTCAAAATCAAGGATCCATTTGCCCTTTACCTTATAGGAAAAGGGAACCAAGTTGCAGGCCGTAAGACCCCTGTGGAACACCATTCAAGATGTAGGAAGAAAAAAAAAAATTTCTTTCTTTTCTGTCCACAGAAGTGCTAGGAAGAGGGAACAAAAAGGTCTCATATCAGATCGAGCTAATCCCAGGCACAGACATTCCCTGGTTCACACGCGAACTTTCCTGATGGCTCACTTTGGCTGCACGCTTTCAGCTTCTCCGAGCTCTTTACAGCTGGGATTACACAGGCAAGGCAGCCTAACACCAAAGGTTAAGCTAAAGTGAGGATGTAAATTTACCGTACAGATCAGGTTAGGGACATGCCAGGTAGAGTACATGAAACTAGCCTCAGATCACCCTGTTCCAGCTAACCAGACTCTGACAATCACAACCTGAACTCCGCTCTCTGCTATTTATAGAGATAAATTGAAACAAACTCAGATACACAGGAACAATTCCAAAGCAACTTCAGACCAGTTGTGAGCACAAATAACCTCAATCTCACATGCACAAAAGGAGCCAAAGGGAGCAGTTACCACCTCCATCTTCTTAACGATATTTGTACCTGAAGTCTATCCCCAGGTGTCTGTTTATTACCTTTGAAGGCCACAGCAGTGAAGGGCTTTGCATCATTTACCCAGCCCTTGTGCCCTTGCTGTATTACTATGAAGTTGTTCTGGTGCTTCTGGTTAAAGATGTTATGTTGGCACTGAAGTGCTGTGTGTTGGGTAGCCGGTGCCTGACCCTCCTTTGCTGCAGTCCCTTGCACGCAGCCCAGCAGAGAGGCTGTGGCTGCGTTGTCCTTGGCCGCAGTACTTCCCACCTGCCCCGGGGAGCTGGATGGTTTTTCTGGTGCCCTGCCTTATTCAACCTGGGGCAGGTCCTTGCTGAGTGGCCATCAGCCTTGCAGTGTGAGCTCCTGGCTAAAGGTTACCTCTGCTTAGGAGACAATTGTACCTGAAGGCCCTTCAAGTGCTTGGCTACGTTCTCAGACCCTTAGGAGAATTGGGGTGTAGTGCTGCTTTCATTTCTATTCTGCCTACTACTTGGTATTATCTCCTTGGAAAAAAAATACCTTATTTTCAATTGCCTCCAAAATATAAACACATTCTCTACAGCAGGTACTACTGCTCAACCTTCACTAAGAACTGGACTACAAATATGGTATTATTTGAACTTTCTTGAATTAATTTTTTTCAGGATCTTAGTTTCTGCAAGAGTGGTGGAGATCATTTTTAGCAGACTGATGAAGCATTCCCAGAAAGCTCTTTGTACCACATCCTTCAGAACTTTACAGTTTCCGGATCCTGCACAAGTTGAAGTGGGAGATACATGTCTGGGTGCTCAGCTCTGCCATGGTATTCCTAGGATACAAATCTGGATGTCTGTGGAACTTCAAAAGCCAGACAGCAGAAAGCATTTGAGAAAGTAATTTTTTTTAAGGCGACAGCTAAGCAGTCATTTTAGTTTTTAGTATACAGATTTTAGTCAGAGGTCTTTGTGTGCTGAACTATGAACTAACTCCCCTTAGGTGAGCAATATAGTTTGTTATGGTTTTTCCGAGCCACCACTTAATTTAGGCTGTCATTTTCTCACATTTGTGCCTAGGGTTCTTTCCCCTTGCAGAGGATTTCCCTTCTGCCCTTTTTCAGGACTGCTATCAAATAACTGGGTTCTGCTCAGCTGGGTCTCTCTGCTGGCTGCTGTGTTTGTATGTAGTGATAAATGGATTCAACTGTTCTGTTTAACAGATACATTTATTAAGCTGTTATCTCTAAACAGCTTCACACATTGTAGGAATGAGGCCTACAGCCCTGAGATATTGTGTAACATATGTGGTGAAGGGATTACCATGGGCCTGATGGCCTGCTGATGGGGTGATAGGTTATCTTATCTGCAGTTTGTAGGTGACTCTCATCACTGCAGTCCGTGGAAGAGGGAGTGACACTAAGGTGTCACAGTTCTGTTCCGCCCTTGCCCAAGACACAGTTTTGTAATCTCTCTTTTTGTAACTGTCAATATTCCTCATTTAGGTATGAAGTGTCTTCCCCTCCCTTTTGTGATGGCAGCTAGCAGAATATTTGACTACCTTCTCACCTCCTCTTCTCCAAAAAAATATAATTCAACATTTAAAATCCTCCGTGGCAGAGGATGAGAATACAACCACTTTGCAAACAAATCAAAGGGCTTGCTCCTCTCTCCTCCCCCAGAGTCGGGATGCCTCTCTAGAACATACCTGAAAACACTTGTACATAGCGCTATATATTCATATTTTGCACATCTAGTGAATTTGTCACTGACAATCTAAAAGAATCTACAATCTGTTGTTCCAATAAACTGCACTGTTTGTGAGTCTGTGTTCATGCAAGTTCTTCTGAACCCAACCAGACTTCCAGTGTCTCACTGGTAAACTGCACTATTTATGAATCTCTGATTGGGAATAAGACTTCGGATGTAACCCACTCTGTTGGTGCATCTGGGATCTTATTGAATGCAAATGAACTTACAGTGCTGAATTGGTTATAATAAAAAAAAAATTAAATCTAGCGGCACCCAGGCTCTCTGAGGACTAGCTGGAAAGCAGGAGGGTTTATTTTCTGACAAATTTCTATACTCTTAAGGCAACACAGGTCTCTGTAATAGTTCTGCAGATAACACTTGCATATTGATTTGAGAAAGACTTGAACTACTCCTATATCTACACTGTTGTTCATGGTACAACCTTGTATTTGCTACTAATAGTGTAATAATGACTAGCCTGAATAGATTTTTATCTTGTTCTTGTTTAGCCAGCTCTGAAAGGAGCCACAGCTAGTTAGGCATGGTGAAATGAGAGTCTGTCAGAAACAGTGACAGGCAGAATTCTTTAACCCCATCTTTCCCACTGCCTTACACAGAAACTTATCCTTCAACACTCTCTTGTTGCTGTGCGCTTTGGTCCTCCCCCTTACCCACATCTGAGCTCTGTTCAATATAGTAACTGAAGTTATATTTATGTGATATTTTGTGTTGGCTACAAAGTCATTTGCAAGCACCTACTCCAATCATGTTCAAGCTGGGGAGCTCTGAGGTGAATATGATTTGCCTTGTGATACCTAATTCCAGAGGACATTGTAATCAAATAGGCTTTACCAGCTGTAAAGACTTTGTTATAGCAATTTCTTTTCCTGAGAAAGCAACCTGGAAAATATGAAAAAGAAACAGGAAGAAAATTGCATTTTCCTGAAGGTGGCTTGTTCCAGGTTTTCAAACAAAATGCTCCGTTGCAGGAGGTGGAAGTGGTTCTACACAACTTGTTCAGTGAAAATGAACGGAGAAAAGGAACGCCACTTGCCCTTTAGAAGTCTGGAGACAAAATTCACTGGGAGGCTTGCCCTTTCCTTGCCAAAGGCATTGCAAGTAGAAGGGATCCAACTCTTCTTTCGTGGTAGGAGGCAGCTTCTACAGCTATCATTTCTTCCTCATGCTGTAAATTGGGTTTTATAGAGAAGTAACTGAAGCTCACAAGTGGAATGAGATCCTGTACCACACCTGGCTTGTGACACAGACAGCCTAGCCCTCACTGAATAATACATAATTAATAACATGTTCCCATTTTTAGTCACCTGCAACAAAGAACTGCAAGCCCCAGGGCCTGTTTTATACTGAGAAAAGTGCCAGTTTCACAGAGTGAGTTGAGGTATCAGCAAAAATAGAACTGTTACCAATATATCTTTACAAACAATAAGATTAACTCAGGAGTTCACTTCTGCCAAAATCTGGGATTATAGCTAAGGATATCTCATTCCCAAGAAGAGTAACTCCCAGAGAGGTGTTTTTTTTTTTTTTTAATTAAATTTATCTGTAAGTTTTAATAATTGTACCAAAAAAAAAAAAAGGTAAGCAGGTATTAGACTCCTCATCTTCTTTCATCTCTTCTTTACTGTTTGCTGCAGTGAAGGGCCTTCTGTGCTGGACTTGTTTTGGAAATACTGAGTTTCCTTAATGCAGAGGTTTGTACTTGGAAGCATTTGATCTTGCAGTATGACTATTACTGCCCAATTAAATTTGATATACTGTGAAAGTGAGTCACACTTGACCGGGGCTATAAAGATGAACCTCTTCAACTGTAATGGGGCTGTGGCTGACCAAATGAAATTGTCCCAATGGTGGCAGCATAACATAAGAAATAAAATATGAAAATATGAACGGTTTCTTCTTCAGTAATGTTTTTTAGGCTGAGTCATCACCACCAAAGAGGTATCCTTGTTCTCTGGGGGTGAGATTGCTGTTAAAACGAAGGCACAGCACTTATCTTGCTGTAAAATTGGAAAGAAGAACATTTTATTTTTTGCGGTCAGGATACCCAGCAAGGTCACCATTTCACACGAGATGGACCTTGTCTGGCAGCCATCCAGTTAAGATCCTCTGCTAGGACTTCAGAGCAGGAAAGATAACATGCATTAGGGACCTTGTGTTAAAAAGAGGGGTTTTTTTCTTAGATGTGAAAGCAAAACAAAATTTAGCATGTGAAATTCACTAGGTGAAGTTACTGCAGATGAGCAGAGGCATAATTTTTCAGCTATAAAATGACTGACTTTAACAAGTGAGCTCTTTTCTAGCTGTAAAAACCCCTCCCATCCTGTCAAATTTTGTAGGGGTTCTGTATGTCCCGATAACTTCCTGATTATACATCTTTGTATCTTTTCTAGTTTTCTCACCTGGCCCTGGGCCTGCATGGTCTTGCATTTGTCCAAAATCCATGCATGTAAAAAGCAGCAAAAATCAACTAATCAAGTTTGTCAAATACAGCAATTTACTGGTGAGGCCTTGCAACACCTTGGAGCAATCTGAAGGAAGAGAAATACTCAGCACAGAGAGAGTTAAACATCAGTGGTTTGAAAGGCTTTCATCAGGAGCATCTTCTTTTCTGTGACTCTTAAAGGGGATGTGTATCCATCCCTCTTATCTTATTGCAGCAGCTGGGCTAGTGCTACCATAAATCAGGAGCAAAACTAAGGGATGGTAATGGGTAAGAGTTACGGCAGGATGGTGGTGGTGCCTGGTGAGAGGAAGCAGAGCAGCTTAAAATGAGGCACTTGGACTTGCTATGGGAGGGAGAGATGGGGGACACGAAGCCTGCAGCGCGGTGGCGATGGCAGGGAAGGGGCAGAGCTGATACCTGTGGGGAAAATCCTTCTCCAGGGGCTGAGAACCCCCAGGCCTCAAGCTTGGCATGGAGCAGCTGGGAGGTAAGTGTGGGGATGGGCTCAGGGTGAGAGTGCTGCCAGCAGGTGTTATATCACACCCTCCCCCTAAAACCCACTGGTGCCAGAGTGGGTCAACACCACAGGAGCTGCTTGCACACAATATCTTCTCAAATTGCAAGGCTTGCAATGCCTTTCTCAGCTTGGGGAGCAGAGGCTTTTGCTAGCACACAGTAATGGGGCATCTTCAAGTGCAGTGATTATGGGTGGGATTTTTAGGCATTGCTCTTGGTCATAATTTTGATCCTGTTCACCTGGCTTTGGCACATGATTGATGCTGCAGTCAAGATGCTGAAGCTGCTGCATAGGAACTGGGTTGCATAAACACATATGCACAGCCTGATTTGTCTCCCTCACTGCCTGGCTCCCCAGCAGAGCCCCATCAATACCACTGGGCTTCCCCGTGCTCTAGAGCATCCCCAGCTATGCAAGGTTTCAAACATCCAAAGTCGTTTCTGATGAGTCAGCACAGAAGCAAAGGATGTGATGAGCAACTGTGAGTTGCCACCCAAGAGTACAAAGGTTGTTTCAGGCCACTGATCTGCTTCACATCTCTGCATGGGACAATGCAGCAGGCTCCCCACATTCCTTCCTGCATTTGAGGTAGACCAGCACTTGTTGCCCAGCTGGGATCCCTGAGGAGCTCTTGGATTCAGGGACTGTTGGTGCCTTTAGTCCCTGGTGCTGGCTGTGAGGGCGAGGGGCTGCAGACAAACAACCTGGAAGAAGGCCAGGGGACTTGCCAGGGAGACCTTACTTCAAAGTGCCCTCCCTCCATCACCATCTGCATTTCCCTCATCTCTTGGTCTTGGAGACACTTAAAGAGCACAGCACTTACCTGAACTCAGATGTAACTACAGCGGAGGACAAAGGAGTATTTTTGCTAATGTCTCTGCTAGTGTAGGACTAGCTCTATGCTTGTAGATGCCTTTTCAGATGTTGGTGGGCAGCCAAGCAACAGCTGTTTGTGGTTCCATCTTCCAGAGCTGGGATCAGTGCACTCCAGCACTTTCTGCACCTGCCTTTTGTCATGTATAGGCTTCATTTTTTCTCGCTGTTTAGGAAAGGAAAATAGGAAAAAAATATACCCAAACACACAAAACCCCCAAAACAAACAAACAAGCAAGCAGATCAGATCAGGGATGCTCAGACAGCGATTTCTAAAGGAACTGCCTGTGAAATGTGAACTTGCCATACCTGTCAGTGCCTACACAACTGCAAAAAGCTCCCCTCAAAAAACAGCTTGGGACAAAAAGCGAACATCCAGAGGTTCCGGGGCAACCTGCCTCAGGGGAGCCAGGCACAGCATCTCTGCAGTAGTGATGGTGGAGGCTCCCTGCAGGGGTTGGCTGATCATTATGGACATTGTTATGGAAAGAGGGTGTCCCGCAGAGAGCATATATGCCAGGATGTACCCCCATGGCAGTGGTGCATGGTCACAGAGGTTCCCTCTGTAACCTGCAGTACCTCTCCCACCATATCCTTTCCTCTTTCACTTGGTCATTTGTTTGCTCTTACATGTATTGGATGTACCAGACTTGCACTAGAAACAGCTCCTCCAAAACACCACATTTCCTACTCCTTTTCTGAGGCTTCAGGCAACCTACCCTGGAGCACAGAGGAGACACCATAGCTGGGTGGGATGCACAGCTGCGTCCCTAAGCATCTTGCCAGCCACAGATCTGCAACTATAAAAGCACTGTCACAGCCTCTTGCAGTATGGTGCACCCTATCTCCTGCAGTCACATGAAACATTCCCTGATGTGTTCCAGCCCCAGCCACTGCAACAGTGACAAAATAGCACAGTGACAGCCCATGGCCACTGTGTGAAACCAGACTCTTACTCATCAGCTTTTGCACTGCTTCAGAAACACTGTCCTACCCTTCACCATAGATCTGTATTCTGCTATGCCTGAGCTGGACCTTTAACATCAGCCATGTCTCCAGGAAGCAGCACTTCTTACCGTGTTTCTAGACATCGTATTTTTTTTCAGGAGTATAATTTGCTCCTCTTAAATAAGATCAAAAGCATTCAGCAATAACCAATTTGATCTATGACTTGCATTTCCTCTTGGACTTGCCGTTGCCTTACAGGGATTTACATCAGCACTTTCAGAACAGCACCACACTGGCTGAATGGGTGTGTGTGGGTGTGTGTCTAAGTTTCCTGCATCCCTAAGCTTATCAGTCAAAAAATCAAATGTTGGGGCATTTGCATGTCATTATTGCTTACCTCTTTTATCTACTTAGCCTGATTAGCTAACTAGGCTCATTTAATCCTCAGCATTCACTAATCCCAATTAGAGATGAGCCCAAACCAGGACCTGGGTCCCAATTAGGAGATAACAAGCTTTTGGCAGTCTGCTGCCTCCAGCAATGGCTCCAGCTGATCGTGGTGTGTAAGTTTAGAAGCCCCCATGAAACACCAAGTAACTGCAGACCCACATCACTTCTGTGCTCACGCTCTACAGACAACTGAGAAGCAGATCAGGATCTAAATGCATCATTTGTTTTGCAGTGGTCTGCATATCCCTCAAGTGCTATACCCTCTCCACCCCCCCCCAAAAAAAAAAGAAAAATGAAGGAGAGTAGGTTTTTGTACTTATCTGTATCAATTGCATCAAACCATCCATAGTGGCTGGCAGAGCCCCTGACTATTAGAGCTCTTGTATCTTGTCATACTTTGCAGCTGTTTTTTGTACCCTTGGCTCATTCTGAACATGACATGGTGACAAACCCACAAACATGCTGTAGCCACTATGCGCAAGTATCTGTAGGAAGAAATTATGCCCAGATGAAAAAGTGAGCTTGTTCTGCAACAGCTGTGGTCAACTGGACAGCCCTTGGAGCTTATTTCTGACTTGGCTGTTGAAAAGGGCTACTTGTGTCTGCCCTGCTTCTGCATCCACAAGTGAGGGACAGTGGCATGCAGAGTGCCCTCAGGCACTTCACCATGTCCTCATGAATATCAGGTCCAAGAATCCATCACTGTTTCACCAAAGCTACAGGGCTGAAGGATGAGGTATTAGTGGTCTCCTGCAAATCCCATACCACGGACATTGTTTCTTTCAGCACAGAGTCGCACAGAGAGACTGATCAACGCTTGCCTCCTTGATGTTTTCAAAGAGCTGTGTCTTCCACTCGGGGCTGTACCTGGTCTCCATCTTCCCCTGTAGTAGGGAAGGGTTTTACCTTCTGCAGGGCTGGCACCATTGGTGTAACATGCTGCATTCCCCTGCAGGGAAGCAAAGGGCTTCTGGTAACCTGTGCAGGCAGGAGGCTCCACATAGGCCCCCTACAGCCATTTCCTAAACATGTTCTTCTTCTCCCAGCCAGGAATATCTGACTCTGCCAAGATGTGGATGCATAAGCTGCCAGCTCCTCTCACTGGAAGCTAATAGCTAGCTCACTGAACAAAGAAAATCCAATTTGGCACCAAAAAAAGCACACAGTCTAATTCTGGTCTCTCATCTTTTTTCCCTCCTGGTGTAGTTTATCAGAGTTTTCACTGATTTATACCTTGAATGCAAAAAGAGTTTCAGATTCAAGGTTATTCTCCTGTCAGGCGTAGGCATGTCCTCACTGTGCTACAAAATGAAAGGATTTATGAGCCAAGGATGTTCACAAAGGGAGAGAGACATGGAGCTCCTAGAGCAAGTCCAGTGGAGGGCAACAAAGATGATTAAGGGATGAGGACAGGCTGAGAGAACTGAGCCTGTTCAGCCTCAAGAAGAGACAACTGAGAGGGAAACTCTTCAACATCTGTGAGTATCTGAAGGAAGGGTGTCAAGAGGATGGAGCCAGGCTCTTCTCTGTGGTGCCAAGCAATAGGACAAGAAGCAATGGACAGAAACTGATGCACAGGAAGTTCCACCTGAATATGAGGTAGAACTTTACAGGTGACCAAACATTGGAGCAGATTGTCCAGAGAGGGTGTGCAGTCCTCCTCACAAGAGGTTTCCAAGAACTGTCTGGACACAATCCTGTGCCATGTGCTCGAGGATGACCCTGCTTGAACAGGGAGGTTGGACCACATGAGTCCACTGTGGTCTCTTCCAGCCTGACCCATATTGTGATTCTGTGAGTGTTCACATTTGTATGATGGTTATGTGGACAGTGGTGGGCGACAGTGCCTGGGGAATGAAGCTGCTTCTGGCAAGTGTCTTTGATGAATTGTTTCTAAAAGCCTGATGGCACCTTAGGATTTTTTTTCCCCTTTTCTTCAAGAGGAGCACTAGAAAACTGAATGATTGTAGTTTCCTTTGCTGTAGCAGAGCTTAAAGGAGAAATTAACTCAGGAGCTGATGCACTACTCACTGAATTCAGCAGGGCCTTTTCTGCTAGCTTCAGTGGAAGTTCTGGAACTGGCTCCCTATCAAAGGTGACTTTGATTTTCTGCAGTTGTGTGGGCCTTTCCTCCCATTTCTCTGTGAAGAATAGCTTTGGGAGGCTTCAGAGCTCAGATGAAATATTTGCTGTAGCTGGTACTCAGCTTATTTTCTTCCTTGCATCATGGCTGTTCCTCTCTTTTACAGTTGGCAGCTGGAATCACTGCTGGCATCCTCCTGCTCTACATCCTGCTGTGCTATGAGGATTTCCATTTCCATGTGGCCCATGTGTACGCCCGTCTGGGGTACCCGAATGCCCAGCACATCCTGGGACAGAGGTATTTGCAAGGTAATGTTTCTCCAGTCCGTGGCTAACTTGCTGTCAGAGCATGCATACTTATAAGCCAGAACCACAAACATGGCTTTCTGGTAACACCACACTGCTGGATTTTGGACATTATTTTATAACCTGTACGTGACTTTGCTGCCTTGTCTCACATCCAGGAACTGGAGTGGAAAAAAATGAGGACATGGCCATGCACTGGTTCAGGTGAGGCACAAACAACCCCCAAACAATTCCTAACATGGGAAATTGGCATCTTCTGAGGAAAGGCTACTGTGGTATGGGAGGAGGGAAAAGCTGGCAGTGCTTTGAGCGGAAGGCTGCACTGAGCTGTCCTGTGCTGGTGGGAAGGACGTTCACAAGTTGCAGCAGGGACACTGGGAGCTTCTGGCTTCTCACTGTGGGTTATATGCTTTGCTCCACTTTCCCCACCTGCTACTGCTATTTTTCAAATCAGTGGGAAGAAAGGAAGTACCTTGACAGTGAGAGTGCAAGGGGATGCTGGTGCTGCTGTGTGGCTTTTTGGGGAAGTTTGAGCTGCAGGTGGGCAGCAGGAAAAATGCACAGGTGCAGGAGGGGAGTGAGCCAGGAGCTGCTGAGGCAATGGGAAATCAAGTTACAGCAGTGTATTGATTTCCTGCTCTCAGCACACACTCCCAAGAGACTTCTGCCACATACGTGAGGCAGCCATGCCTGTGTATGCATTTGCTGTGGTACCCATAGTAGCTACACCTGTGGTGTGGGCCTGGGCTGGATCCCCCAAAATCCTACCATTCTTGGTGAGAAATGGGAAGGATTAAGGACAGGGAAACTTACTGTGCTACCCAAAAAGCAAGGGGAGAGGAGTAGGCATGTTGGATGTTATCTCTGCCTACTCAAGGCATAGAACAGCATCAAGCTGCAGGACTTTTAGGGTTGAAATAACTATGCCTGTGACAGCAGGAGGTGCAAATCAAGAAGGCATCATTAAAGATATTCATAGCTAGAGAAATGTTGAATCCTTCATGCTTTTCTTAATAAGGATGTTTCCCAAATCGGGGCCTGAAATTTCAAAGGAGTCACATTTCAGAAAGTGAATTATGCTTAACTTTTTCCTTATTTGCTCTGTTGTGGTTTAACCTCAGCTAGCAACTAAGTATCATGCAGCAGCTTACTGATTTCTCCCTTCCTCTCCCAGTCCTTTGGGATGGGGAGGAAAACTGGAAAAAGGTAAAACCCATTGGCTGAGATAAGAGCAGTTTGATAATTGAAATAGAGTAAAATATAACAATAACAATAGTAATAAAAAAGAGGAATAAATCTCAAGAAACAGAAATGATGCCCAATACAATTGTTCATCACATTCTGATCAATGCCCAGTCCATCCCTGATGAGTGATCGGCTATACCTGACCAATCCCCCCCAGTTTATGCACTGATCAATGCTTCATGGTATGGAATATCCCTTTGGCAAGTTCAGGTCTGCTATTGTGGCCATGCTCCCTCCCAGCTTCTTGTGCACTTGCTCACTGCCAGAGCGTGGGAAACTGAAAAATCCTGGATTTAGGGTGAGCACTGCTCAGCAACAGCCAAAGTATCAGTGTGTGATCAACATTATTCCCATACTGAATCCAAAGCACAGCACTGTACCAGCTACTAGGAAGAAAATTAACTCTCTCAGCCCAAACCAGGACAGCTCTTACCTTGCTTGAAAACATTCAAACTCAGATTTTCTTCTTCTGTACTTCTCTTACCATTTTCTGTACTTTCCCTGGCTGTAGGCAGGCTGCCAGACAGGGCCATCCTCACTCCTCCTTCAACCTGGCGGTGGGGACACTCAGAAACATGACTGTGGCACATGAAGAAGGGTAAGCTGAGTTAATCCTCTTCCTTCCCATTACAGTTTCATTCCCAGGTCCTCTTGGGGAGGGGGTGAAATCTGGTGCTGTAAGTACTCCATGCATGAAGCTACTCCAGCATTTCTAATGTGCTCTTTTTGTATTGTCAGTAATGCCCCACCTGTAGCAGGGAAATGGTAAAACAAAGTTAGTCCAATGACATTTTAAAAATTAGATGTCATAGTACCTAAAATTCCTCTGGTATGATTGCATATGTTTTCCATGATGATTTCCCAGTGAAAGCAATGGACAAGACCCATACTGCTATGGAAAGAGGTATTGAAGTGACATGAATTTTCTGCTATAAAGGCCCATCTTTGTCTTTTAAGGGACTTCCCTTTTCACTCTCCTTCCATCCAGTTGGGTCAATGAGAAGTTGACTGCCTGGGGGCTGGGTCAAAAGTACCCGGGATGAATTTCTCTCCCTGATGTGCACACCAGTGTTCCCAGAAAGGCCCACAGACAAAGAAAGCTTGCCTTGTGTTTTCTATAGTCATTGTGTTGACTTGTCCTGGAGCTAAGGGAAGCTGAAGCAACTGATCCCATACCAGTGAAACCCAGCCCTTTTTGGATTTTGTGGATTGTTTAATTTTGGTTTTTTCATTTGCTCCAAGCCTGAAAATTAAAATTGATGTTGGAGAGAACACTTGTAAGCTAAATGAAGCTAAAAAACCATTGTTTGGGCAAACCTTGAGATTTGAAGCAAGTGCGTTTTGTTTCAGTCTCCGCTGCATTTTGCATGATCAGGCAGACGCACTTATTGGGTGGTATTTTAAGAACTCCAAAGCCATTTGTCCTTCAACTAAGATGAGAAAATTCACCTAACCTAGAACATATGTGCTCAGACCACAGGAAAAGGCATAAGGAAAATGAGAACATTTTCTAAATAGGAGAGAGTTAACGACAGGTGTTTTCAGAATCAGTAACTGTGTTCCTCTTATAAAAGCCTGGGTAGTTAAAATTTAGCTAGGAATGAATTTAGGACTTCCTCCTAGATTTTCTGATGAAGGTTTCATATCCTTCAGGGAAGTGGAGAAACTCCTCAGTGTGGCAGCAGCCCATGGACTCCAAGAAGCTCAGCAACTTTTGGAAAACATCCTCAAGAGCAGAAACCTTCCCTGAATGACTGCTGCAACGCTGATGCTCATCCAACCTTGCCTTCTTCTACACTCAGCAACCCCAGTTTGTCCTTGCTGAGTGTCTAGTCTTCAGGAATTTGATAATTCATTGGACATTACATTTGCTTTGTGCTGCATCTCCATGGTCAGATCTATGGCAGTCATGTCCTGCTGTTCCTTCTCCTTTTGCTTTATGGCTTGCCATTTTTGAAGACTGCTGGAAAGGTGAGGTGGAGAAGACAAACAGCCTTCAAGGTTACACTGATGATAAGCACATGAATGTTTCTGAAAAACCTCCATCGTTGTTTCACCAACTCATCTGCTAGTGCTAAGTTAGATCCAAATATTGATCTGGGCTTGGAGCAGTGTTGCTTGCATGTTTGTGCCACCTTTCATGCTCTATTTAGGCATTGTGATAACTGATCACAATAAGGCTTTATCACTGTAAATCAGCATGACATGCATGCATGATCCATTTGTACTGGAAATGACAGTGATTCAATAGAAAATATAAATGATGCTCTCACTTAACAGCTATTGTTCCTTATCAACATTACCACTGTCATGCCAGTTCTGGGGAAAAGTAATTCAATTTAATGGAATCTGCCTTCATTTTCAAGGTGGCCTCAGTTTAAAGCCACAGTGAGCAATTGCATTTCACGAGAAGTGCACTCACTAAGCAAAGACCCGCAGAGTTTGGTAGCAGTAAAATTGTTTCCCAGGACTTTTGTTGGTGTGCAATGATTTCCCTTCTTCCTACCGTGATTATTTGTTGCAGCCGAGAGTGCTACAGCCTTCCAGGATCGTCTTAGCAGCGGAATCCACTCGGCAAAGTTGCCACATATAACACACTACAAGCACACACCGGGTAGCTGATAACATGGTCGACAGCAGCGAGGTGAGAAAGGTCCACGGGAGAAGCCTATCCAACCATGCTTATGAGGGGATGAGTAGAAGTGAGAGAAGAAGGAAGAGGTCTAGGACTTTATACGGGATTGGTGGGGGCGGAGAGAGCATAAGGGAGCCAATGGTCTAGAGGCATAGGGACAATACATAGGCGGGGTTAGGATACAAGAGCCAATAGGGAAGATCCGAGGAGTAGCAAAAGGAGGGGGTGGGGGCACAGGCCTCCACAATTATTGAGGTCATGTGTTGCACGATACAAGGTCTTGCACTCCCTCTGGATGCCTAACGCCACACTGGTGAACCTGAAAACAAAGGCTGCTACCGAGAGAGCAAGTGCGACCAGCAAGCCCATAGTGGGGTCCAGGCTTTGGTTTCTGAGATTTGCTATTGTGCTATGACTCATAGGCAAAGGCATGAAGGATTTTATCCAGGCTCCCATTTTCCTGTTCCCTCTTGGGGTCAGCCTCAGGATCTTTCTAGGGTGATCCTGACAACAACTGGGGGGTATCCTATAGGCACAACATGCCAGCACCCTGCACAGTGGAGCCTGGTGGAGGCTGTATGCTGCCCACACATTATGCAAAGGATGGCCGGGCTTTGCCTCTTCTCCACCTGGCTGTCGCCAGGTTGGGCTCCTCAGGGCCAGTTCCGCATCTTGCTCCCAACAGGAGAGGACAGAGAGGAGAGTTGTGGCCTGGCTGTCCTGTCTTCCTCAGCTTGTCCATGGCAGCATGCTGCAGACCAATGCTCTCTGGTGCAGTGCAGCTGCCGGCTCCCCACACTTGTCTCCTTTCTCTTTCCCTGCTGCACTCCCTCCCACACAGCCCTTTATTAAATCTGGTAGCACAAACTGCAGAGCAGAGCTCCAGGTGAGTTTCTCTGTTCCCTACTCCTCAAGCAGAAAAGCAAGACACCATTTGCCAACTCAAAAAGGAGCTTATTTCCATGACCTCTGCAGTGGCTGTGGACTGACACCTTGAGCCAGGACCCTTTGAAAGCAGGGGAGTATTTCCCTTGATGTGAGGCTTGTGCTGCATCACATCTTGTAACCTGGTCTTTTTTTTCTCATAGAGTAAACATGCATGAGCTGTAGCTCCTGATTTGGAAATGAGACTTATGCTTTACATTTCATATTTAGAGAGATGTACCAGCTAAGGGCACCAGGCATCCTTTCCAGGCCTGTGATACCCTCCTTTCTGTGCTTGTGAGCAGGAAAACCTTGTCCTTGTCTCCACAAAATAGTATCCATGAGGCAAGTAACAGGAGGAACTGTCTCAAAAACCCCACTGAAACCCAAAACCAGAGTCTGCTACCACTCCTCTACCCCGAAAATCGTCCTCCTTGTTTTCTCCATCCTCCCTAACTGCAACAGCCAATGTCAGAGGGACATCCAAGCATGGTTGCAGAGAGCCATATCCTGTTGCACACTTCTGTCAACCAGTCATGGCCAAATTCACACACCTTTCACACTTTTCCTATTGCCACTGGGTCCAGGATGATGCTGTTAATGGCCCAGATGTGGCATATGGTGCTACCTCAGTGAGCTAAGCTGTACTCACCAGGGTATGTGAGGAGCAAATAGGCTGAGGGCCTGGCAGACAGGGTCATTGCATTTCACAGTGTGCTGGAGTACCCCTGGCTGGATGCCAGACACCCATTAAAGCCACTCTCACTTCCCTCTGCAACTGGACTGGGGAGAGAAACTATAACAACAGGTTTGTGAGTTGAGATAAGGACTGGGAGAGATCCCTCACCAAATACTGTCACAAGCAAAACAGACCGAACTTGGGTATATTAATTAAATTTATTACTAAAAAAATCAGAGCAGAATAATGAAAAATAAAATAAATTTTAAAACCTACTTCCTCCTCATCCCTCCCTCCTTCCCTAGCTCTACTTCCTCTCCTCCCAGTGGTTCAGAGAGATGGGGAATGAGGGTTATGGTCAGTTCCCCACAGTTGTTTCTGCCACTGCTTCCACCTCAGGGAGAGGAATTCTCCTGCTCCAGTGTGGAATCCATCCCACAGGAGACAGTTCTCCATGAACTGCTCCAACGTGGGTCACTTGTCATGGGGAGCAGTCCCCTTCTGCTCTTCTCTGGCCACAGTTGTGTCTGCGCAATAACTTTTTTCCTTCAATATGTTGTCACAGAGGCATTACTATCATTCCTGCGTGGGCCAGCCTTAGCCAGCGGCACATTTGTCTTGGAACCAGCTGGCATTGGCTCTGTCAGACATGGGGGAAGCTTCTGGCAGCTCCTCACAGAAGCCATCCCATAACCTCCTCACTACCAAAACATGGCCACACAAATCCAGTACACACAGGACTTAAGAAATCATCTTTTTCTGCCCCCTGGTCAAAATGAGAGAGATCAGCATACATTTTTGTATGCTGATCAAGTTTCCCACCTGAACTGTGCCATTGCCCAGCACCAAGATGGGCATTAGCATCAACCATAAGATTCTGCAGCTATCAGGCAACAAGTCAGCCTCAAGGTTTGTGCTGCCTTCACTTCAGTGACAAAGTGTAATCCTTTCGTTTGCTTTCTCAAAAAACAGCTGTTTTGGAATATAATATATTTCCTTTATATCAGCTGTGATTTCCTTACTGGTATACATGGTCTTGTATAATGGGTGCATGACCTATCATCCAGTGATGTCCAGATGGCCTCTTCCTTTAATAAAGAGTAGTAAGAGCTGGACAAAAAATGACAAGCAACTTTGCATATAATTCAACAGAAAGAAAACAACTTTTGGCTTAATAAAGGCAGTTATCAAATAGCAGTAGGAAGAAGCCATTGCAACTCAATGTGGTGATGAGATTTTAGCAGATGATGTTCACTGGTTTCCTGCAATTTGCAGGATTAGTGCCTGCATTTTTACCCTTGTACCACCTCCCCCTGAGACACAGGTGTCTCCCACCCTAATTGCTGTCCATACAATTTTGCCCTGGATTTTCTTTCAGTTCATGGTTTTGCAGTTGATGGCTGAGAGTGCACACATTCACATTGCTCCTGCTTTCTCCCTTTTTCTCCACAGATCTGCCACACCATGGCTGTGTTGGCTGCTGGTAGGTGTGGGCACCTTGTCCCCCCTTCAGGAAATGGCCCCCAGTTGTGGGGCACTCATCCCACACAGTGCTGGCTGGACCTCCCCAGCAGCTGCCAGCCCTCTCCTCCTTGGCACGGCCTGTACTCTGGCAATTAGAAGGATTTTCTTTCCCAAAACACAGCTCTAATTATAATCTAATTCATCTTATTTGAAGTACAGTTTGGTAATATTTCCATTATGCAAATACCAATTTATTATCCTCACATTATGTTTTGACTACAGTTGTGTTGCTAATTAGAGGTAATTTAAGTGCTTTTAAAAAACCCATCCTTTCCTCTCCATGCACCCTTACTTCCTTGCAAACCACACAGTGCAGACATTTAGCACAGAGTCAGCGATGAAAACCTGCAGTTATCAGCTCAGTTTGCATCACTGTAATTGACTTTCATTATGTTAGAAACCACTTAGAAAGCACGATTTTTTTGATTTACTTGGGATCAGAGATGGGGACTTGAAAGGGAGGAGGGTAACTTACTGTAGCTGCATTTCTAATATTTTCCTGCCCAGCCTTTCAAGTACATTTGGTGTGGCTCTCCCAGGAGCTGACCATGCTGTTGCCTTTGTCTGAGAGGGAAAATTAGAATTATGTTAATGCTGGTCTAGGAAAGACAACACATTCCTGCCATAAGAGAGAGAAAAGCTGACCCCAGGAATTTGGCTGAAAAAGCCTTAAACCAGGCTGTTGTGGTAGTATTTGTGTGTCCTGTTTGGTGCCACCAGCAGAGGCACTAAAAAACCAGGATAAACCCCTATGATAACAGCAATTCCCATCTGCCCAGGTTGAGGGCAATGGGAAGACTGCAGGTTTTGGTCATGGAGGCCACCCAGCTCTGTACAGGCCATAGAAGGTGGGCAGTGGAGATTGTTTCTGGGGGGGGGCAAATGAGGCAGCCATGGGGAGATGTGTGGGAATAGGGATGGGGCAGTGGGAGTTTATGGAGGGTTAACACAGTCTGTCACTGACATCCTTAAAAATCCCCACAGGGTTATCCCTCCCAACACCTTTTACAGTAACCATGTCTTCTAACCACCTTGCTTCTGCAGACTCTTCTATTGTGCATGTTAGGTGTGTCTGCTGCCACAGCTCAGGGCAGGGAGAGATCCTACCTGCTATGCGGGTGGCAAAAAGGTTTCTGCTTGCCAAAGCATCTCCAGGGCCATCCCTATTTGATTTGGCTGGCATATTTTCTGACCATGGAAACGGTGTTTTACCACACATTTTGAGGAGCTCTCAGAGCTTCCCAGAAAGATGACTTTTAGCAGGTGGAAGGAAGTGTTATTGCCTGTAATAAAAGCCTGCCAAAATGATCAAACCTATAGATAGCTAAAGAAGCTGTGCAGCTCTGGCTTTGAAGCACTTGCTTCAGCAGTAGCTGAACATTAGGGGTCCCCAGTGGACTTTCAAAAGCTTTATAAGGGGGGAGGAAAAAAAAAAACAAAAGGAAAAGAAGACTGAAGCCTTCCTGAATTTGTCTACAATATAAATCCCAATATCCCACCCACCTACCAGGCAAGCTCTGTTGATACCAGGGGCGAAACAACAGCATTGTTGATGTAAAATGAAGACAGCAGCCACTGTGCCGTGCCTACAGAAACCTGGGGCTCTCGGAGAGGTCCTTTTCTTTCTGCCCAAAGTCAAGCTTCAAAGCTTCCTGCTCCATTTTGTTCTTAATTGCAAGTGCTGTTGCAATGGGAAGGGTTATATTTGTTTTGCCTATCCCCTTCCCCCCTTTTAGTTTATTTTCCTCAGGAGACATTACCTTTCATTTGTGGAACAAATTCAGTGTCCTGTAATAGAGACTTAATGATTGTGGGCGGGTTTGGGGGAAGGTCTGCTGTGGCACTGCCACACTGCACCAAACCTCCTCCAGCTGGTGAGGAGCTGAGCTCTTCCCGTGGGAGAGGAGCTGGCAGTGGGATTAGGCAGATCATTTGCACTTTTGCATCCAGCAGCTGTCACAAGTGCATGGGACATCCCAGCTGTCCCCTGATACGAAACACAGCAGGTCCTTCACTGGCACTGAGACGAGCACAGCTTAGCTTCCACATGAAGGAGGGCTGGGCATAAGGTGAGGCCAAACATTGACACTTGTGTTTGGATGGGAGCAGCAAGGCTCTTCCCAGCCCAGCCCACCTCAGCACTGGTGGTACTATGGACCCTCTTTCCTTATCACTCCAATGAGTGCACCAGGCCAGCATGTGGCCAAGCCTCAGCAGATTTCACTGCTGCACGAGGCTGTTTGGCATCAGAGAGGGCAGGGCTTGGGAAGTGGTGGGCTTTGGCTGACAGGAGGGATCCCATGCAGACCCAAGCAGGTCACGCACAAACACTAGGCAATCACAGAGCATCAGATCCTCCAAGATCAGCTTTTTGTGGAGGTCACAGAGCCTGGAAAAGGCCTCTGTGTCTTGGGAACGCTGTTCAAAGACCCTGGCTATGGAATTGGTGTGGTTCCCGTCTCTGGGAAGAGAGGAGGTCTTACCTACAGTGCAGACAACTTCAAGAAAGCCATTTTGTTATGCATCCCACTGCTGAATAGCAGTACTTTAAGGAGACCCCCAGAAAGGGAAGACACAACAGATTTGTCTTCCTGAGGCTGAGTGTTGTGGTAAAAGTGTCTGACAAGACCTGACAGCACTTTGAAGGGCTGTCATTTCAGTGTCCCACAGCTGACAGCTCTGTCATTCAGCTCTCAGACATTATCGCATAAGATAACCCACATCGCTTTCACTCATGGATGAAAAAGGTACAAATACTGTAATACTGTGTCCTTAGTGTGTTAAGAATTTCTTAAGGTTAGACAGATGCAAGATGAGCCTTTGCATTTCTACTTGGTTCGTGTTCTGCATGGGATGCTCCCTAGCAGCTGTTCCCAGAAGGATTTAGGACCTTTTGTAAAGCCATCTCTGCCACATAGTGGGTACAGCTGAGACAGCACCTAGCAACATCCCCTCTCCATTGGCAAATTCCATTTTTTTTTTTAATGGTGAGAGTCACAAAGCCCTGAAACTACTCAAGGTTGTCCAAAATCTGGATGAGGCGGTGTTAATTAAAGGTGGGTGTGAGCCTTCAGGTCTCCCTGGGAACACACCTTGGCACGAGGCTGAGTGGTGCAGGGGATGTCTCAGCTCACAAGAGCTGGCAGTGCACTGTCAGCCCCAGTGCAGCTTTGCATCACAAGGCCACAGCACAAGCCCAGCCTTACAAGCAAACACCAAGGTGCGTCTGGCCTCATCCCCCACCCTGGATATACAGGGAATAGAATCAGTGCAATGTGAAAATCCAGGCTGCATGGAAACTTCCATCACAAAATAACATCTAAATATTTTAAGGTAGTGCCAGTTTCCCTGATGCTATCAAGAGGCCTCTGAGTTTTCTGCTGCCAAACTGTCTTTTTAATGAATTAGGCTGTAATTCTGCCTCACCAGAAGAAAGATGTGGATCCACACCTAAGGAAGCAGAGTTTTTTTGCTAGACAGTAAAATATATGAAGAATGCTGACACTAAATGCAATTATCCTTATTCCCAAAGGCAGAAAAGCATCTGTGATTCTCCAGCTCTGTGAACTTTATCACTATCAGGTATGTTAACACATAGTCTTGAGCATTCAACAAGACCTGTTTGGGAAAAGACTTAAGTGCAGGCAGAATAAGCATCTTCCAGTGTTATGCATCTTAACTGGACTTCCTGAAAACACGACATCATCAAGCCAGACATTTTGAACCAGACACCACCACCTTTTCAAACCCATCTCTGAGCAGCTGTTTCTCTCACAAGCTGGAGATCAGGGCACCCTCACTATCTGTGAGTATTGCCTCACCCCAGTTAACAAAGATTCACTACCTTTTTTTCACATTTGAGGCATTGGGAAGGAAAGGCACATCACCTTCCCATCCAAGCCTCCCTTAGTGCTGTGGATAATTGCCATCTGCTTTCCAGTTTGCTCATGATTAGGAAGGGGAATAAGATAAAAACCCACTGCATACCACACAAGCAGTCTGGAAAACACCTACCTGTGACAGGTTACTAATATGAATCAGCTGTGAAGGTGGCAGCTCTGCAGTTGTGGACCCCCCAGTTCACCGCTCTCTGCTCCACCAAGTGCCCTACTACATGTCCTGTGACTCTTTCAGAAGAGTACTGTAAGATGGAGGGGCTGCAGGATTGAAACCCAGAGAAAGCCCTGGGCATGGGGAGAAGGAAAAAGATCTTCAGCAATCTCCAATCTTTACTATGCTTGCTTTCAATATGGGGTTAACAAGAGACATTGAAATATAGTCACATGATAACCCAAAATGAGTTCACAAAGGAATTAAGTTGTCCCTTAGGAAAAGAGAAATGCCTGGGCACTGTTTGGAAACGAAAAGCAAACTTATGCTCTATAGCTGGGGTACAGCAGCATAGGTGGCTATGACAGAAACAAGGGGATTTCCCCCAACACCTACCTTTCATCTTGTCTGTCCAGGGAAGGATTGGTAGATTTTGGGAGAAGAGTCCCTCAGAGGTGGAGAATGTTTTCTCAGAGTTCAGAAAAAATAGATGAATTGGGATGACAGCTTCTACCTGTTGCTACCACACTTCCACTTCTCCAATTCCCCATAAAGCAACCATTTAATTGAAGAGTCAGCTCAACAAAATTAAAACAAACTCTGCTGGAGCTTAATGATGACCAGATCCTTTTTACTGCCAGTTTTTCTCCAAAATAAGTAGCAGGCTATCATGGACTCTATTGTAGCTGACTTTCGCCTGGCTCTCCTGTTTGCCAGTCGCATAGATATGGCTGACTGCCTTAAAACTAGCAAAATCAGCCAATTTGCCCCCTTCTCCCATTTGACTCATGTAGCACAACAATGGTTGGTACTCAGTTGTTTCCCAAAATGCCTGTGTGATCATGTCCAGGTTATCACCAACGGCATTTTTATGAAACGCTTTTAGCAAAATATCAGTGTCTTTGCCCAAACTCTGATAAATACCTCCTTAAAGTGAACTGAATCCAGCAGGGACTTTACCCCAAAGTCTCAATTCAGCAACACAATTAAGTTCACACTTAAATTATTTTCTATTAAATTGTTTTATAAAGTGGGATGAACAACTGGGTCAGGGCCTTGGGTCTTTGGCATTTTCAGCAGTTCCCAGGCTGTTTGCCCAAAGCTTATTCAGAAAACAGCAGTAACAACTGTAATAGAACTCACCTTTTCAGTGATGAGGGCAAAACCTAGTTGCACGCATTTTCCTTCTTACACGAGGTGGGAACCAGACCAGTAAGTAGCTTCCTGTAGCCATTGAAAGATATGATTTAGGATCATTTTTTCCCTATATATACAATGACTGAAAAACTGTATTATGAAAAGCCTTTTGTGATTGCTCCAACATTTAGAAAAAGCTGACGAAAATGTATTCTCATCATCCGAAGGATGAGTGCTTGAAAGACAGAGGTGGAGGAAAGGCTCCACTGCCACTGAGGACTGGCACAGCTTTGCCAGCCCAGCTGCTCCTTTCCTGACCACTTTTATGCCTGGCTGTACGAGGGGAGTGAGTTTTGTGATAAAAGCCCATGTTCTCAACCTGTCAAGGGTGCCGTCTTATACTCTCAAAGTCCCATTTAATAGCTAATAAAATTCAAACCAAACACTAGAATCCTGTTGGATAGGTAAATATGAAGCCACTATGATGTGTTCCCATGCAAACTTTGCTGGAATGGTGACAAGTTGTTGTTCAGACATGAGTACGAAGACTCTGAAGATCCCTTGGTTTCTTGCCAAGGTGTATCTAGCACCTACCTTTGCCATACTCATTCTCATACAGAAATGGCCTGCCTGGAAGTTGACAAGCACTCATCTACCCAGCAATATCAGCTGATCACTACCTTAAAAAATGCGCAGCTCAGACTGCAAATTTTCTTTTCAGATATTTGTTCTGTATTCACCTTGGCTCCTGAGGATGGAAATTTTGTGTATGTGTCTGTCTCTGCCTCACCATAACAGCTGTAGCACCCAAGTCTCTGGCCAAATAGCAAGACTACACTGCAGCAAATGAGCAGAGCTAAATCCATCATCCTCTGTGGCATTTGTCCTAAGGCTTGCTGGAAACTCCTCTCAAAGCGTTCTTGACCTAACTTGCTGAGTCAAAACAAGCGAGGCAAATCCTGCCTCCACAACACCAACATTGAACTGGGCCAGTCCTGGCAGGCAGCAGACCTGAGCAGTAACCTGGGGAATTGGAATGCCCTGATTCAACTAGACAAAATAATGTAGTCCTGATGGTTTTTAAGCATCTTAAAACCAGCACAGACACATAAACATCAGAGCTCACCGACACATCTACTGGCATCCTGTTGGCTCCTCCTAGATAACAACAAGGGCAATTGTCAGCGTAGCAGGAGCACAGCATGCATGAGGGGTGGCAGCAGCACTTGTGAATGAGATACACACCCTACATCATATTGCAGAAACAATTATTGCATTTCCTAATTCCCAGCTATAGAGGCCCTGAACACCAGCCACTGGTGTCTCAGTCCGTGCAAAAGTTGTCACACCCATTTTTCCTGTTTGCTCTGACCACCCTTTCCATCCCTGTGACAAAACACAACAGGTGTGGTGTTTTTTTTTTTTTTGCATGCTGCAGGAAAACACACTCCTGAAGAAACCCTTCAGAGTTCCCTTTCCCCTTGCATTTGTTTAGCATAGGGGCACAGGGTACTTGTTTTGGTGAGAGCAGGGGAAGGTAGATTTGGGCAAAGGGGAAGACAGCAAGAGAGCATAAATTTTCTAAGCCCCAGCAGAAGCATCACTAGGGTGATTCTAATGTCTCTTTCCCTCAGTAAATGCAAGTGGGAAATGTCTTTTGACTGTCTACCTTTGAATATAGGTGTTGCAAGAGAAGGCCTGTTCTTGTGAGTGCTTTCCAAATAAGCCAGCCTGAATGGATAGTTTACATTGCAGGGTCACAGAGCATGGGCTTTCTCCAGATGAGTGCATTTTATCAGCTAAAGAACTGCAACGATACCAACAATGGTCCATATAGGTGCATCCTGATGCAAACTCTGTTTTGCAAATGCATGAGTGAGTTACAGGTGCATTAATGCCCACAGCAAAAAAGACAGCACCCAGCTGCCCATGGCCCAGGTGTTCTGGTAGCAGGAATCTGGGATATGTCTGTAAAGCTGATACAGCAGTGGCTGAAACTGCAAACAGGTCAAGACTTCATAGGCTTGAAA
>VZRN01003862.1:136063-151447 GCA_013397935.1 Dasyornis broadbenti | reverse complement strand
CTGGCCACGCCCCCGCGCCCGCCTGGGGCCTGCGCGCTGAGCGAGGCCATGCCCACACCGGTCGAACCACGCCCCCGGTGCGCGCGCGGGCCGGTGCGTCTGACGTCACGACGGCGGCGCGGCGCGGGGGAAGGAGGGAGGGGCGCGAGCGGGGTTTGTTGACACGGCCTTAAAGGGGCCGCGCGCCCGCGCCACAGCGGGTACACGCTGGGAACACCAGGGACACGAGGGACACGGGTGGTACCACTGTGGCCAATGTGACCAGCACGCTCAGTGCCCCCAGTGCCTCCAGTGTCACCGGTGTGACCACTGACAGCAGTATGACCAATGCCCTCAGTGCCACCAGTGCCATGCGACCACAGACCTGCACCCAGGTCCTTGCACCAGTGCTCCCAGTTCCCCCAGCCCAGCACCAGTGCCCCCCAGCCCCAGTGCTCCCAGTTCCCCCGGCGTCCAGCAGCCCCAGAGCTCCCAGTTCCCCCATGCCGCCATCTCCCTCCCCGCGCTGCTGCAGCCTCAAAACCTCTTCCTCCTCCTCCCCTCCCCCTCCTCGCCCTCACCTTCCCCAGTTTCCCCCAGCTCCTCCCATGGCTCCACTGCCCGCACTGGGAGCACTGGTTTAGACTGGGATGCTGGGCAAGGGCGCGGTGGGGGATCGTGGCCCCTAGGGCACTCCCGGTGCTGCCTCTGGAGCCACTTCCAGGTGGGAAAAACCAGGCAGGGCCATGGTGGGGCTGGCCAGTGTCCAGTGTCCAGTGCCCGGTGTCCAGTGCCCAGTGTCCTGTGTCCAGTGTCCAGTGCCCAGTGTTCTGTGTCCAGTGTCCTGTGCCCAGTGCCCAGGGTCCAGTGTCCTGCACCAGTGCCCGGTGTCCTGTGCCCAGTGCCCAGCACCACTGCCCAGTGTCCTGTGCCCAGAGTCCAGTGTCCTGTGCCAGTGCCCTGTGCCCTGTCCAGCTCCCAGTGCCCTGCACCAGTGCCCAGCAGTGGTGCCCAGTGCCCTGCCCAGTTCCCGGTGCCCTGCCCAGTGCCCAGCAGCACCACAGGGTGGCACACGGGCGTGTCCAGCTGTGCCACTCCCACCTGCCCGGCGGTGCCACGCCCGTGTCCCCGTCCCGCGTGGGGACCCACAGGAAGCCGCCGCCAGCGGAGGAAACGGCGAGGGCCGAGCAGAGCACGTCAGGAGCTGAGCCAGCCCCGGTGACACCTCGGGGGGACGCGGGACCCCCGGGGGACACGGCCGGACACGTCGGACACGCCGGACATGCCGGAGGCGCCAGGATGGAGGAGCTGGTGGTGAAGCAGGGCGGGATCTACCTCCAGCTCCAGCAAACCTTCGGGAAGGTCAGGGGATTCGGGGGGTCCTGGAGGGGGGAGAGCCACGGGGGAATTGGGATGTGGGGTACGGGGGGTGTATCCCGTGGGAATGGGGTGATGCCACCCGTGGGTGCTCAGCTGTCCCTCGGCCAGGGCGGGGGAACGGGCAGGGGGACGGGAGGTGCTGGGGACACTTTGTAGAGAGCCCTAAGAGGCTCTGGAGAGCTGGGGGTGACGGATGTGACCTGGGGGCGATGCGTGTGACCCCTAAAGCCAGGGAATGACAGGTGCCATCTCCAGAGTCACGCTGGGTGACAGATGTGACCCCCCAGAGTAGTGCTGGGTGACAGATGTGACCCCCAGACCCCTCTGGGTGACAGATGTGACCCCCAAAGCCACACTGGGTGACAAATACAACCCCCAAAGCTGGGGGGTGAGGGATGTGACCCCCAGAACCACATTTGGTGACAGATATGACCCCCCCAGAGCCATGGGGTGACAGATGTGACCCCCAGAGCTGCGCTGGGTGACGGAAGTGACCTCAAAGCCACATTCAGTGACAGTTCCAGCCGGGGGGTGACGGCTGTGGCCCCCAAAGCCGCACGCTGCTTCCGGCACTGATAAAGGCTGGGGTTGGGCAATGGCCCCGAAGGGGAAGGAGCTCAGGGGCGTCTCCTGCTCCTCTCCTGGGCCTTGCTCCCCATGGACCCCATCCTGAGGGGATCAATGCCGCAGGAAGGGCAGGGATCCCAACATCCCATCCTGGGAACAGGGAGCCGTGTTCCGGCACAGCCCGCAGGCCCCGGCGCTGCTGGGGAGGATGCGCCGGTTTTGGGGCCGACTTACCCTGCCCCCACTTCCCCTCTGCTGTGGGGCCTCCCACGCTCCCGGAGCCCGGAACTGCTGCTCCTTTTGGGGTAGAGCTGGAAGAGTTTGAAAAGTTGGGGTTTTTGGGGAAAATGGAAGGAAGAAGGAGCTGGAGGTCCTTCAGCAGTGAGGGACTGCAGGCAGGGCTTGTGGGGGCTGCAGAGGAGGGCACGGGATGGATCCGGGCACTGCGTGAGGCTGGGATGCGGCTGGCACTGGAAAAGCCTTGCTGTGCGTCGGGAATGTTTATGCAGGGATATTTAAATCCCAATTTATCTCATCCCCACCTTCAGCCAGTCCTGGGTGTGGTGCAATACCCCACAGGGCTTTGCACCCAAAACCCCACAGGGCTTTGCACCCACGTCCTGCCCTGGGCTCCTGTGTGATCCCAGGGGGATAAAAAACTCCGGGAATGCTAAAACCCCCCTGGAAAGTTCAAACCCGCTGATTCTCCCCATGGCAGAAATGGAAGAAGTTCTGGGGTGTCCTGTACCGGGAGAGCTCCTGCTCCACGGCCCGGCTGGAGCTGCTGGAGGGCTCGGGGCCGGTGGGGGCGGAGCGGCCGCGCAAGGCCGAGGGCGGCCGGCGCCTGGTCCGGCTCAGCGACTGTGTCCATGTGGCCGAGGCGGGCGGTGATGCCACCTGCCCCAAGGACACCGTCCCCTTCCTGCTGGAGACCACGGACAGGTGCTTCCTCCTGGCCGCTGACAGCGCCGAGGCGGCCGACTGGATCCAGCGGCTGTGCGAGCTGGCGTTCCCGGTACGCACCGGGAGAACGGGATGGGGAAGGGCGGGATCCGTGCGGGATGGATGGGATCCCCTCATCCGCCGCTCTTCCCGGGGCAGAGGAGCCGGGAGGAGCCGGGAGCAGCCAAGGAGGGCCCACCAGGTTCGCTGGGCACCAACAGCGAGTTCTCCATGGAGGAAAATTCCCTGTACAGCTCCCGGGGCAAAGGTAGGAGCAGGGAAGGAGGAACGGGGCTGGGGCTGCTGCGTGGGAGGCAGCACAGGGTGAGGAAATCTCCTCTAAAAAGCTCTTCCTGCTGCGGTTGGCAGGGCTGGCTTGGCTGCTCTATCAGCAGTGGCCGGAGCTGTCCAGCCCTTATCGGCCGGACACCGCTGCCCCGGCTGGGGGGGATCACCCACAGCGCCTCTGTGGGGTGGGACACGTGTCCAGTGCCGCGTCCATCCCCAGCTGGCCTGGAGCAGGCTGTCCTGGCTGGGGGGGTCACTCCCAGCCCTGGTTTGGGGTGGGACACGTGCCCAACGCTGTGTCCATCCCAGCCGGCCTGGAGCAGGCGTTCGAGGTGACCGTGAGGGTGACGCCATCGTCCCAGCGCTGCCGGCTGCGGGGCCGGTGCGTCCTGAGAGCCGGCGAGGAGGCTCTGGAGCTGCGGCACTTGCAGAGCCAGGAGATCCTGTACAGCTGGCCCTACCGCTTCCTGCGCCGCTTTGGCCGGGATAAGGTCAGTGGGATGCGGGAAGGGCGGGCTGGACGTGGCCGTGGCGTGGGACTGAGCCCGGCCCTCCGCAGGTGACATTCTCCTTCGAGGCCGGCCGGCGCTGCGCGTCCGGGGAGGGCAACTTCGAGTTCGACACCAGGCAAGGAAATGAGATCTTCCAGGCCATCGAGGCGGCCATCGATGTCCAGCGGGGCCGGGGGGCCGAGGAGCCGCGCTGGGGGGGCGCTGGGGATGAAGCCCCGCAGCCGCTCGGTCACACCAGGACACCCAGCTGGGCTCAGGGCCATGAGGAGCCCAAGGGCCCCTCGCTGGAGGGGAAGGTGCCAAAAGGGGAGGCGAAGGGGCTCAAAGCCAAGCCGGCGATGCCCCCTGGGGCCGGGGAGCCCTCAGGTTCCTTCCAGCCCTCCCGAGGCGCGGATTTTCCCTACGCCGAGCCCTGCGATTCCCTGCGCCGCGGGGCCCCCCCGGCGCCTCCGGAGAAGGGCCGGAGGCAGGAGGCCGCGCAGGTGGAATGCGAGTACGCCGTGCCCTTCGACACCATCGCCAAGTCCTTCCTGGCCCGCCAGTTCGGGGCCCTGGGCTGTCCCCAGGAGGGGCTCCCTGAGCCCCTGGGCGGCCCCAGGGAGGCGGGCGGGGCTCAACAGCCCCCCGGGCGCCCCACGGCCCCCAAGCCCGAGCACATCTACGACGAGCCCGAGGGGCTCTCGGCCCTGGCGCTGTACGATGAGCCCAAGGAGGTGAAGGGGGAGGCGTGGAGGCTGCAGGCGGCCCCCGAGGAGCCCCCCGGGCACGAGTATCCCTACAATCCGCAGCGGGATGACTACGCCGTCCCCAAAAGGCCCGTCCCGCTCCGCCAGCCCTTCCTGCTGCAGGGCAAGGAGTGGCTCGGGGACTACGACAACGTGGCCCTCAAGGTGGCCAAGAAGAGGAACCTGCAGTGAGCGGGAGGGGGGCACCGGGGGGGACAGCCCGAGTCCCCCGGTTGGATTTTACCCCACCCCGGCAGAGCTGAGACCACCCCAGCTCAGCGCACCCGCGGCTGGGGAGGGGGCACGGGGACCCTCCCTGTGGGACACATCTGGGCAGCGGTGCGGCACAGCTGGGCGGTGGCAGGGCACAGCTGGGCGGTGGCAGGGCACAGCTGGGAGGTGGCAGGGCACAGCTGGGAAGCGCTGGGAGCAGGAAGCGCCCACTGGAGGGCAGTGCGAGCCCACCGGAGCGGCAGGGCCCAGGCCGGGGTCCCCCCGCAGCCCCGTGCCCGCAGCCCTGGGACCCCAAATCCCGCTCCTCGCCTGGTCCAGCCTCGGGAGCAGCAGCTCTGCCCCACACGCACCCCGGGATGGACTCCAGAGGCAGCTGGAGCAGGAATGGCCCCGGGACGCTCAGCCTGAGCTGAGGGATGCACTTCCCAAAGGATGCAGGTCCCGAATGCCCCAGGGCGCGGATCCCGCACCGTGGGATGCACAGTGCACATCCCCAGGGATGCACACCCATCCCGAGGCCCCCCGTGCCCACACACGGCTCCCAGTGCTCCCAGTGCGTTCCAGTGCCACAGCAGGGCCTTCCCTGTCCAGAGGTCCCTCCACCTCCTGGCTCAGCAAAACCATCGATTCCTGCTGTTCCAGCCACACTTTTAATTCTTTTTTAAAACCCCCTTCCCAGCCCCTCTGAGTTCCAGATGGAAAACTCAGCTTCATTGTCCCGGAGATTTTCACGGCTGGCTCCGCGCCTCCCTTTACGAACCAGAAATCTCCTCCCAGCTCCGCCCGACACAGCCTCTGGATCATCCTCCTCTTCTTCCTCCTCTTCCTCCTCATCTTTCTCCTGCTCCTCTTTCCAGCCTTTCCTTGGGAACATCCAGCCCCTCCACCACAACCATCCCCAATTCCCCGTGGATGTTTCCCTGCCAGGATCCATCGGTGCCCAGGACCCTCCCCAGGTCACCTTGGGCACCCCCAGCTCCATCCCCAGCCCGGAGGGACCCCAGGATCCGCTGCCCGTTCCCCACCATCCCATCTGGTTTTCCATGGAAAGCGCAGGCACTCCATGAATTATTTATAATCTCTCCCAATCAAAGAGAACGCTCAGGTGCTCCGGTTCATTTCCTGGATCCTGTGAATCCAAGGTGCGGACTTTAATAGGGCAAATTAAGTGCTTTTGATACGAGACACTGATTAAAGCTCCGTATCCATCGCTCCATCCCGGCTGGGATTGAAAGGAGCGGGACGCACGCGGCTCCTCCTCGTGCAGGTGGGATCCTGCTCCAGGTGGGATCACACAGGGAAAAACACCTTCAAGTGCTCCAAAATAAAGGAAAAACCCCAAATCTCCTGCAGGTTTTTCCACGTGGGACCAAGGGAAATCCTGGAGCAAGGCAGACCTTGCCGTGCCCTGGGAGGCGTTGAGGAGGCACTGAGGGGTGGGAGATGCTGCCGGTCCTTCCCCAGACCCATTCCTGTGGAAAAGGCGGTGATCCCTGTCCGTGCCCGGGCTGGCTCCCATCTCCAGACCCGGGGCAGTCCAGGAGCATTCCCGAGCTGCAGCCACGAGGACTCCTGGCAGCGCGGTGCCGTTCATCGGGAATCGATAGCTCGAGCACATGTTATTATTAATTAATTAACGCTCATTAGGGGCGTTATTCATTATTAACCAGCGTTAACACAATCGTCCCTCCTCCGGCCCGGCTTCCTGCTGCATCCCTGCTCCTTCCACTGTTCTCCTTCGTTAACCAAGGGAATGGAAACGCTTCCCAGGCCTCGCTTCCCGATCCTCTGGGAAGCCAGGCTAATGAGGGATGGCCGGGAATGGCACCATAAAGACACGGAGAGACCTCCCGGACTTCGCTTCCCAATCCTATGGGATTTGTAGTGGGCAGCCTGGGATCGTTGGGAATGGCACCGATCAAGGTTTAGAGGCAGCGACAGGAACTGGGGGAAATGCCGGGAATTTTGGTGCTGGAAAAGCAACCCCTGCCTGCCCCATCCCCATGGGTGGGGTTTAGAGTGGAACAGGGGACCTCTCCTGGAGGATTAAGTCCAGGAAAGGAGGATTCCAAGCTGGAGATACCCTTGGAATGGCTCAGCGAGGGGCTGGGCTGGGCAAAAAATCGATGGGAAAGAGGGAGGGAAGAGATTAAAGCCCAAAGCTCCAGACAAATGCAGAGATTTAATCTGATTTGGGAGTTATTGTCCTTATTGAATTATGCTGATTATAAATCATTTAGGAGCAGGGGTAATCAAAACAGGGATTCGTTCTGAGCTCCGAGGGGCTCCTGAGCCTCTTCCCAGTAATGGAGAGGAGGAAGAGCTGCATCCCGGGATGGAGAAGGGCACGGAGTGGGATCCCGAGGGAAAGCTGGGCGGGAGGGGCAGAGCGAGGACAAAGGGGTGTGGGAATCTCCAGGATGGAGGGGATGGGGAAATAGGGATTGGGAACAGCCCAGGGATGCAGCCCTGGGGAGGAAACCGGGATGATCCCAAGGGAAGGCTGGGCGGGAAAGGCTTGGAGGGGCAGAGCACGGCAAGAGGGGTGGGAATCTCTGCGATAGAGAGGATGGGGAAATAAGGACGGGGAAAAAAGGATTGGCACGGCCCAGGGGTGCAGCCCCGTGGAGAAAACCGGGATGATCCCAAGGGAAGGCTGGGCGGGAAAGGCTTGGAGCGTCAGGGGATGGAGAGGGGGGTACAGGAAACTCCACGATGGGGAAATAAAGAGCAAACTGCTGAAAATCGGGATGGGGACGCTTCCCAAGCCTGGACACGCCGCTCCCGGGCACGCCGGGCCCGTTTTCCCTGCGGCTCCGCACACCTTGTCGAGGCGGCTCGTTTTCCCATTACTGTCTCCTTGGATTAGGGATGTGCTCGCTCTCCCGCTCCGGCCGAATCCCAGGCGCCAGCAGGAGCTGGCAACTGCATTAGGGCCGTGCCAAGGAGCCCCTAATGGCATTAGGGGTGAGCATTAGAGGTGCTAAGTGACAAGGCCCTCATCAGCCCCGGATTGATGGCGATCCCGTTCCCGGAGCTGGCAGGAGCAGGGCCCTTCATTCAGGAAAAATTGCCTAATTGGGAAGGTCTGGATTCTCTCTGCCTGTCTCGTTCCTGGAGCTCTGGAGCTGCTGGGAGTCTCCTCGGGATGCGGGAGGCGATGAGAAGGTGGAGGTGGCAGAGCGGAGGGACAGCTCCTAAATCCATCCCAAATCCAGCTGGCCTTGCCCTTCTGGCGGCTCGAGGATTCCCGGACTGGTCATTCCTGGGAATTCCAGCATTGCAGACCCAGGGAAAACAGGTTCACGGCTGGCCTGGAGGAGCAGGGCTCCTTCCTGCCCTGGGCTGCAGCAAAATTAATTGGCAATTGCCACGAGTCCATAAAGGCTGACTTTGTTGGGAAGGAAGCCGTAAAAGCCGCGTGTCCACAGCCGTAATTCCTTCATCCCGCATTGATCCCGTGGCCTCTGCTGCCCATGGAGCAGCTGTGGGGTTGTGCTGGGCATCGATCCCGGGCACCTCGACCAGGCCGGAGCATCCCTGACCCCTGCCCATGCCGGGAGCCGATTCCCCGGCTGATTCCAGCCCTCTGTCTTCCTTCTCCTTCCCACCCTTATAAATATCTGGGAATATTTGTAATTATGGCTTTTTTTTGGGGAATAAAACCCCCACAGCTGCTGCTGCTGCTGCGATGGGGGCATCACAAATCCCACAGAACCAAATTCCTGCTGAGGGATGCAGGGATGGAGGGAAAGTTTGGGGAGGATCTGTGGGATGGAGGGAGGCAGGAGGGCATGGCCGCACTCTCCAGCTGGGATGTGCTGAGGGGATGAGATCCTGATGGGAGATCCCATGGGATGGCAGAGTGGACAAGGCAAAACCTGGGTCAAAGGAGCAGCCGGATTTGCTGCCGGGGCCTGGAGGAGGCAAGGAGGGCTCATGCCAAGGCTGTGGGAAGGCTTCTGGAAAAGCCATTCCCAGCTGGTTCGGGTCCAGGGAATCGCTGTTCCTTTGGGCTGGTGTTCCAAGATCCATGTTTTGTAGGGATCTCTGCGGCCCCTGTGGCCTCGCTGGGCTGGGGGTTAACGGGTGTTGGGGAGCAGAAAGGCCTTGCAGGGTGAGGGCCTCGTTGCCCTGGTAAAATCCTGGTCCCTTCTGCTCCTTGGGCCAACCAGAGAGCATTCTGGGAATGGCTCAGCTGGACCGGAGGTGAAAACCAAGGGACAGAGCTGGAAACAATCGTTAGAACCAATGGGTGCTCCCAGCGTGGGGCTGGGGCTTGGTTCCACCTGATGCGAGTTCCTGTCGTGGTTCATGGGCTTGGTTCAACACATTTGTTGTGCCCCACAAGGCTGGGAGCTCAGAACAAAGGAACCGTTTAGGAACCCTGGATTTTGGCAATGAAGTGTCTTCACTTGTCACCATCCTGGGGAGTCCGTGCTGTTCACCGCCGCAAACGGGAGCAGGGGAAGGTTCCAACAGCCCCTCCCTGAGCCCCCACGTCCCTCCACATCATATTCCAGCATGGAATATTTCATGGAGGCTAAAAAGGTGTTAGGGCAGCCCGGCCTGGAACCCGGGAAAACACTGGAGCTCTTTGGATCACGCATCCGACGCTCCCATTACGGGAATCCCATTGCCAGGATCATCCGGACCCCAATGGTGAGGAGAGGACGTGTCCATATCCCGAATTCCAGAGCCTGCCTGTCCCTCCCTCTCGCCCCACCACAGGGCAGGATGTGGTTAAAAGCCTGGCTTGACTCCAGGGATTTTTCCAAGCCCTCAGCTCTCCCAAGTCTCCAAGGAAGTGGATGTTAGGTGCGTTCCTTTTGCCTCAATCTGCAGTGTTTGAACCGAAATAATGCTCCATGTGCTTCCCGGAGCTGCTCCGCGGGCGGATTTTGTCAGGGAATATAAATATCCCCAGCAGGATCCCAACTCCCACCTGCCCAGGCTGAGGCTGCAGCGGGAGAGCGCACAATTCCACCCTCGGCACTGGTGGGAACGGCGGGAATTCTGTGGGATGGAGAGGCCCTGGCTGCCCAGGGAAGCGGCCCCAGGATCCCTGGAAGTGCCCAAGGCCAGGCTGGAGCAGCCTGGGATGGTGGGAGGTGTCTCTGCCCACGGCAGGGGTGGCACTGGATGGGATTTAAGGTCCCGGCCACCCCAAACCATCCCAGGATTCTGTTTTCCCACCCCTCTGTGGGTGCTGCAGGAGCAGCCCTGGACACCAGGGTTTTGCTGGAGTGCCAGGACACAGGGAATGGCTTCCCGCTGCCAGAGGGCAGGGATGGATGGGAGATTGGGAAAGGATTCCAGGCTGGGATGGTGAGGAGGGGCTGGGATAGAATTCCCAGAGGAGCTGTGGCTGCCCCTGGATCCCTGGAAGTGTCCAAGGGCAGGTTGGGATAACCTGGGATAGGGGAAGGTGTCCCTGCCCGTGGCAGGGGTGCAATGGGATGGGATTTAAGGCCCTTCCATCCCCAACCATTCCAGGACTTCAAACGCCGCTCAGCCCGGCCCTTCCCCATCCAGGGGTGTTCCAGGAAGGATCTGCCCCGGCTGTGCCCCCGCCCAGGTTTCCTGAGGGGATCCCTGTGCCCGCGAGTGCCCAGGGCACACGGAGCCGCTGTCACCCCGTCGGAGCCGCCGCCTTTCCCGGGATCCATTCTCATTAGAGCAGGAGCCGGGAAGCGGCGGAATTTCCACCCCGCTGCTCTCGGCTCTCCCTGCGAAGGGGGAGCCAATTACCAGCAGCTGGTGAGAGCCGAAAATTATTATTAATTTCCGAGCGAGCATATGCTGCGTGTTAACAACCTGCGTGCCGTGGCAGAAGGGCCCGTCCCAGCCAGATGGCTCAACCTGCCTTGGGAACGATTCCTGCCGGGCCCCGCCGCCGCTCCGGAGCAGCTCCGGGATGAGCGAGGGCACGTTCCGTGCCTGGATGAGGTGAGCCGGCAGCAGGAGCCTGGCCCGGGCTCACCAGCAGCGTCTTTCATTAAAAATAAACTCTGCGCTCTCCACCGGGGCATGTGCCCGTGTCCCCACAGGCAGGGAACAGGGATGTGGAGGCTCTGGAGAGCGGGAAGCTCCCCAGGGATGATCAGGAATGCCGTGACCTGTGCTGTGGAAGGATAAATGTACCGATAAAAGCCAATTGGGGAAGGTTTTGTTCCCAGCCAGGCCTGCTGTTCCTGCACATCCCACCAGAACCCCACGGGATGCTGAGAGCTTTCCCTGCCCCTCTCAGCTCCCTGCTGAGATTCCCTGCTGGATTCACATTCCCAGAAAAGCTGGATCCTTTTCCTCCCTGCCCTGCCTGTGGAGATGGACAGAGGCTTTTCCCTGCTGGACCCATGGATCCCCAGAGTCCTGTGGGAGCTCCTTGGCACCCCGGCTGCAGAGCCGGGAATTCTGCGCTTCCCGAGCCATGGGAATCACATGGAGAGCTCAGGGCAGCGCCTCCTCCTCGGATGGCTGCAGCCACATCCTAAGGAGCTGGGGTGGAAGTTAAGGATGGATTCTGTTTTTCCCAGAAGTGGGAGCCGGTGCCTCAGGATCCCTTGGCACCGACCCCAGCTGGCCCAGCTCGGTGTCCTGACCCTGGGGAGCGCTGGCAGGAGCAGGTATCCAGGGAAAAACGGGATTCATGGCATCAGGGACTCATTTGGACCCAGATCCTCCCCAGGAGGGATTTTCCTTTGGGCATCTCCATCCCCAGCTTCCAGCAAGAGCCTTTTCCTTGGGAAGAGTTGGCACAGCTGCTCCCATGGGTTTCCCTGCATCCCGCTTTTCTCCACCTCAATGGATGGAAATCCTTGGGGAGCTCCAGAGATCCCCTGGGATCAACACAGCCCCTCTGGATTAACAATCCCATAACAACCCCGGCGATGGACAACGAGGCCGCACCAAAATGCCCTCCCGGATCTGAGGGAATCATGGAGCCTTTTCCCTGCCGGGACGCAGCTCATCCCCCGGGAATCCCGGGAAAGGGGCGGCGGGAGCTTCAGCGTCCCTTTAAATCCCGCAGCTGCAATCGGGAGCGAAACCTCTCCAGGGAAGAGGGGTAAAAATAGCTCCGTGTCAGCGGCCGCGGGAGCAGCCGGGGCTCTGTCAAGGGCAGGGGCGAGCGCTCGTTATAAATAGGAGTAATTAATTATTCCAGCGGGGACGCGGCGCTTAATGAGGGCTTGGGCTGACACCGGCAGGAAGCTTCCCAGCGCGGAGCCATGGGATGCAGGGCCCTGGGAAGGGCGGGATGGAAGCGCTGGGTGTCCCTGAGGGCGCTGGGAGGGCAGCAGAAGGCGGAGGAGGAGGAGGAGGAGGAAGGAGCTGCTGGGTGCCAGGGGAAGAACAACACCGGCATGGTAATGCCAGCCCTGCCAGCCGAGCTGGCACCTGGTGACGGAGCCGCTGTGTCCCAGAGCTGTGGGCAGGGCTTCATTTTAATTTGAATTTTTAATTAAAACCCGGGGCCGCGGCTGCCCCAGCGCCCTGAGCGGGAGCGGCGGGCGGGGTCCAGCCGGGGAGGGGCTGCCCAGGGCAGGGGGCACCTCTGGCGCCCCCCGTGCCCTCCCCTGGGATGTGCCCGCTCCTCCGGGACTCTGGAATTCCAGGACCCAGCATTTCCCACCCGGGGCTGCTCCAGCGAGGAGGCTGAGGGGTTAATGAGGAAGGACAGGAGGAAGAAGAGGGATCGGGAGGAGGCAGATTGGGGGCGCTATGGAGAGGACTGGGCAGATCCATGGGGTGGGGCAGATCCGTGGGGTGGGGCAGATCCGTGNGGAGGGGGCAGATCCGTGGGGTGGAGCAGATCCCCGGGGTGGGGTGGATGGGGCAGTTCAGTCTCCTCCCAGCCCTTCACCCTGGATTCAGGCCGGGAAAGCCTCTCCAGCTCAGCACGGGAACGACGGCCGGGGTTGTGATCCCGTCAAATAAACGCTGTAGGAATAACGGGGAGAGGAGCAGCTGAGCACAGCCCTGGAGGAATCTTGGGGCATTACAGCAGCGCAGAAACTGCGGCTGCAGGGACGAGACGGAGCCTTTTCCCTGGATCTCCTCAGCTCCCGACCCTTCCTGGGATATCCCGGGACGTTTGGAGACTGAAGGATCCGATGTTCTGTCCCAGAGCTGGGCTGAGCACGGGGGGAACACACTGCACCAAATTTCCAAGGTGAGGGGCTCCACAATCCCTGATGCCAGACTTTCGGAGCCCCGGGGAGCAAGAGAGGGCACGGAGAGGCTGATCCATGGAGCAGCAGAGCCGATGGCAGCTCCCGATCCTGCTGACCCAGCCGGGAGATGATTCACGGCCCATCGCTGCCGTGCGTTTGTGCATAAGGAAGCAATAATGGAGATGAAGCAAAGCCATCGTCTCCGCGGGATTTATGGAGCGCAGCCGAGTCTCCCGACCTTTCGGGCTCTCCCCCACATCCCACAGGGCTCAGCACCGACCCCGCTTCAGCCCTGGCTGCTCCTGGGAAGGTGCAACCCAGGGAAAATGGGAAATTGTGACCGAGGCTTGGAGTGCCCCTCATGCTCTTTTTGGGATGAGGGGTGCCCGGGAAAGGGAGCGGAGGTACCAGGTCCTGGAATGCTGATCCCATTTGGAGCAGCCCCAGGGTGGAGGAGCCTGGCAGGGCAGCGCTGGAGTCATCCCTGCAGAGCTGCTCAGGAGGGGAGCGCGGGTGTGGGGATGAGTCTGTGCCTCAGCACCCACAGTAATCGAGTTAAAAACTCCATCACTGACTCATGGATCCACTTTTCCATGATTCCAGGCCCACGGACACCCCAGACTCCCTTCTGTTTCCAATTAGCCTGGCCCCGTGCCGGCATCATTTGTGTTCTCATCGTCCTCACCCCGTTCCCTGAGCACACACCCCAGACCCACGGGAAAATGGGGAACAGAACCACGGAATCACAGCACGGACCTGAAACCCTGCAGGGCGGGAGCGCTGCCTCTGTCCCAGGTTGCTCCAAGCCCTGTCCAGCCCGGCCTGGGACGCTGCCTTGTCCGAAGTTTGGGTACCCCAAGGACGGAGCCCTCGCACTCCATGGGGATGAGGAGAGGCTGGGGAAGGGAGCGGGATCCCCTGGCCCCGCAGGAGCGTCAGAGCTGCCTCCTCCTGCTGCCGAAACCGGGGCTAACCTGTAACAGAGGCCAAGACAATGAGGAGGATTAAGGGCGGACGAGTTGATTCAGGGCCTTCCAGGCGCGTTCAGGGCAAGCACGGCCCCCCCGCGGGGCTGCACCCGAAAACGGACCCGGGTCACTCGCCCTGCACCTTCTATCAGTTCTGTCAATCAGCACATCGGCCCCAGCTCGCCAATCACAGCTGCAGGCGATGATGGTGACCACCCCGGGCCGCTCCCTCTCCACTCACTGCTCTTTACAGATTTTCAGGGCCCCAGGGCAACAAGGTGTCCTGGAATTCCTCCTGTTTTGGCTAAAGCTGATGGCAGCAGAGGTTTTTAACGTTTTATAAGAAGCACAGAGCTGCACCGAGTCACAGAAACATAAAGAGCAAAAACCAGGCAAAACCCTCAGGGATCACTGCTGCCACCGCATTGCCACTCCCAGGCAGACCCTCGGCATCCCCTCTTCCCTTTCAGACCCATTCCCGAGGAGCTGATTCCCGTTTTCCCAGGGAGTGCAGTGCCCCCCCCCCTCCCGCCCCCAGACCCATTCCCGAGGAGCTGATTCCCGTTTTCCCAGGGAGTGCAGTGCCCCCCTCCCCATTACACTTTAACCTACATCCCATAATTGCAGCCTCATCCCTTTTCCGTCCCCAAAGCCCCGTTAGTGCCGGGCCCGGCCCCTCCTGCTGCCCTGGGCTAAGTGCTCCCCTGAGCCCCGCTCCGGGGCTGCTGCACTCTCCTCCTCACGGATTATGGATCCCAGTGCCCCCTCGAGGGGCTCTGCTCCGTTATTGCTCCATTCCCGCGCTGCCGTTCCCGTGTCTCTGCATCCCCCGATCCCAACCTCCCCACGCTGCTCCCCCGCCCTCTCTGCCGCGTCCAACGGGAGCACGAAGGGCCGGGATTGGGAATTCCAGGATTCTGAGAGCAAAGATGAAAGCACGAGAGGAGACGGCTTCGAACAAACCCTTCTGGGCCGGTGGCAAACAGCGCTTCACTTGCGCAGAGCCGGGAGATGTTTCCCTTGGAAAACGGAAAAAATGCCAAACCCCTCATTACCACGCCTCAGGAAACCCAAAATCAGCCCCCAACCGCACACTGGGCTTTTATTGCCTCCCGAACTGCCCCGTGCCCCCACCCGGGTGTCCCAGAGGTGGGATTTGGGATGGAAAGTGGCTCCCGGCTGAGATCCCATCCGCAGAGCTGGTGGGAATGAGCCCAGACCTCCACGGTCATCCTCTGGGACAGGAGGAAGGCTCCGCCGGCCAAAAGGGCATCGCCAGCCTGCTCGAGCCTCGCGAGCCGTGAAAATGGTGAATGACGAAGAAAAATGGGATCCTTCAGGGCTTTTTCCCACCCGAAGCGGGACCGGTGCCTCTGCCTGCCTGCGCCCAGGTTCCAGCATCCCTCAGCATCCCTCAGCATCCCTCAGCATCCCTCAGCATCCCTCAGCATCCCTCAGCATCCCTCTGCCGCCGGAGTTTGTTTGTTCGCGCTGCCTGACAGCTCGGGCTCCCCCCGCATCCCAGATGAGAGCGGAATGCATGCTAATCAATTCTGGAGCGGCAGCGGCACCCGCAGCCGGGGAAAGGCTGCTGGAATTACAAAGGGAGCCTGGC
>VZRN01003862.1:54720-80668 GCA_013397935.1 Dasyornis broadbenti | reverse complement strand
CAGTTCCCTCTCTCTTTCCCCATTGCCTGAGGCACTCGAGAGGCACAGACTCCCCGAATCCCCTCATGCAGACCCCCCCCCCCCAACGCACATCCCCTTCCTTTTGTTTTCTTTGTGTCTCAGCTCTTTTCCTCTAAATCCAGGGATTTAACCCTGCCTTGGGTGAGCACCAGTTTGTGTCAATTCATGGAATTCCCATGGAATTTGTGATTCCTCCCACTGCTTCTCTCACCGGTCGGTGCCTGGCCTCATCCACCAGCAGCCCCGCAGTTTGTGAAGACGTCTCCCTCTTGTTCCTTTCGCCGTGGAGGGGTTGGTGGCCCTGGGGGCACCCTCGGGCCTGGCACCCTGGGATTGGTGGCACCGGCGGCACCTCCAGGCAGTGTCTCCCCTCCCCGTGGAGGAGTTGGTGGCACTGGGGACACCCCTGAGCATTGTCCCCTTGCCCTTGGAGGGCTTGGTGGCCCCGGAGGCATCTACAGGCACGGGTCCCCTCCTCCCCGAGTGGCTGGCGGCACTGAGGGCACCCCTCGGCCTTGTCCTGTCCCCATGGAGGGCTTGGAGGCACTGAGGGCACCCCTCGGCCTTGTCCTGTCCCCATGGAGGGCTTGGAGGCACTGAGGGCACCCCTCGGCCTTGTCCTGTCCCCATGGAGGGCTTGGAGGCACTGAGGGCACCCCTCGGCCTTGTCCTGTCCCCATGGAGGGCTTGGAGGCACTGAGGGCNCTGAGGACCCCCCTGGGCCGTGTCCTGTCCCCATGGAGGGGCTGGTGGCACCAGGGACACTCCTGGGCCTTGTCCTGTCCCCATGGAGGGGTTGGAGGCACTGGGGACACTCCTGGGCCTTGTCCTGTCCCCATGCAGGGGTTGGAGGCACTGAGGGCACCCCTCAGCCTTGTCCTGTCGCCATGGAGGGCTTGGAGGCACCGGGGACACCTCCAGGCCCCAGTGCCCTCCCCACAGGTTCAGCTGAAGGCCTGGTGGCAGTTTTAGGGCATAAACCCCTTCCTGGAGCCCCAAACCAGCTCCTTCTCTGCCCGGTTTTCCAAAAAGTCTCCGTGAGCTGGGAACGGCCCCCAGGAGAGAAGGAAATCCAGCAGAATTCCATGTGGGATCAGCTGCGGGGGGGATTTAAGCTGGGATGCCGAACCAGTGGTGCTTCCATTCCAAAGGGGAGCAGCCGCCTGGATTTTCAGGGGGTTTTTTTGGGAGGTTTCAATCTCCTGGGATGAGATTTTTCCCTGTGAGGGCGAGGGGGAGCTGGGGTGGAATTCCCAGAGAAGTTGTGGCTGCCCGAGTCCCTGGAAGTGACAGAGCAGCGACAGCGAGGGGACAGCACCTGCCGGCCCTGCCCGGCTCCTTTTTGCCTCCCGTTATTCTCCCTGAAAGCCTCGGCCCTCGGAACAGTGAATTCAACTTTAAACATTCATTATTTGCCTCCCATTCCCGCCTGTGCTGCTCCCCCGCTTTGTTCTCGCTAATTAGCCGCTAATGAGCGCTGCCCTAATGACCCTTCCCGGGCTGGGCAGCGGGGAAAGGAGCAGCGCTGGGTTTCTTGGCATTGCCCCGGGCTGGGCTGGGTTTGGTTTGTGGGAGGGATTTCTGGTGCTTTGGGACTGTTTCGGCCTCAAAATCCTCCCGGGGGGGAGTTTTTTTCCCAATATCCCAGCCAACCCCACCCTCCGGCAGCGGGAAGCCATTCCCAGTGTCCTGGCACTCCAGGCCCTCGGCCAAATCCTTTTCCAGGTCTCTCCCAGCTCCCTTTGGGTGCTGGAAGGTGGAACTGGGGTCACCCCAAAGCCTCCTTCCCATCCCAGTACAGCACTCAAGGGGCCCCACTGGATCTGGGGGCTCCCGGTGCCTGGAATTCCCACATTTTTGATGGGTTTGGGCCATGGAACTGTCCCGGCCTGGACTGGGAAGTGCTGCCTTTGGGATTTGGCCAAGAGGAATCTTCTTCCTTGGGGGATTCCCTGGTCCCTTTTCGGGGTTTTCTGCCCAACTTTTGGGGTGTTTGATCCGCCCCACCACAGGCAGCGACATCGGGGCCTGCAAAAACACGGAGCAGCCACGGGAAAAGCTGGCGCATCCCTGACTTCAGGCAAAGGGGAGATGTGGGGGTGAAAAGGTGTTTTTTGGGTCCCACGTCTGCCTGGATTGGGGTGTCCCGGCAGGGAGGGGCTGGGATTTGGGAAAGGGAAGCTCTGGCAGGAATTTAAACTCTGCAAACCTTTCCAGGGACGTTTCCCGGCTGGAAGTGGGTCAGAGCCGCTCCCGGAGGTCTGAGCATCAATTTTAATTTCCCCGTGTGCAGCCGCCGGTGCCGGCTGCAATTCCCGCTCCTCGGAGGTGCCATCCCGATTTATTTCAGGGATTTCCAACCTGCCGGAGCCGCTCCCGGGATCCCCGAGGAGCCGCACGGAGCGGCCGCTTCCCGACACCAGGAGAGTGTCCCGGGAGAGCTGGGATTCCAGAGCCTGCGGCATTCCAGGGGCTGGAAACGCCCCCTTCCCTGCCTGTCCATCAGCCTGGCTTTGGCGTCATTCCCGATTTCCTGCCGAGCCACCGGCTCCCAGCGGGGAAAGTTGGATCGGGGGATTTTTCCCCCTCCTCCCACGCACAGGAATTTGCCGTGGTTTTCCGCGTGGCTGGGAACTGTGGCTGTTTCCATGTGTTTTCACTGGAATCCTAATTCCAGGAGAAAAAAAAAACAAGCCCTTTCAATAGCGCGTTGATTTAATTTCTTCTGCCTTGGCTCCGCTCTCCCCTCAATCTGCCACCGCTTGCCCTTTTCCAGGGCGGAGCTGGGCATCAGAATTCCCTGTGAATCCCTGATATCCCTCCTGGAGGGGGAAAGTGGGAGCAAACCAAGCTTCCTGGCGCCTGGATGAGGCTCTTTTTGGGCTCCGACCACCCGGCCGATCTGCTGTCATCCCCGCTAATTCCATGTGCAAGCTGTTTTTCCAGGGAATTTCTTGCGTCACCGGCATCCCAGCAGGGCTCCATCCACCTCCTGCCGCTCGCCCTGCGCTTGGAAAAGGTGATGGATGCCGTTCCCGCTGCCAACCCCTTCCCACACGGATCCTGTCACTTCCCAGGAGCCGGAAAAATCCACAATCGTTCCCTGCGTCACCTTCCCCGGGCTGCCAAGGCCCTGGAAAAGCTGTGGAAAAAGCCGGATTTCATGAAGTCGTGAAGGTCAGGGCAGCTGTCGGGAAATCAATGGAGTGATGATCCCGTAAATGAGCTGGAAAAACAGGGATAGGCCAGGGGGAAACTGGGAGCACCGGCAGCTCGTGAGGCCAGGGGAAAACAACTCCTTGGATGTGCTGGAGAACAAATTCCAGGAAAAAAATGGGATCCAGATGGCCAGGGCTGGATGCTGGGGATGGGAAAGTGCCCTGGAGCCAGAACGTGGGAATTTGGTGTTTATCCCTGATCGTTTCCGTGCGCTGGGGATTGTTTTTCCCAGCAGGACAAGGTGGATGCTCAGCTCTGCCGTTTTCCAGGCAGGACCGGCCCTTCCCGCTCCTCGCCCCGCAGAGCTCCCGGGGGTGGATCATGAGCTCCTGCTGGGCTCCAGAATTCCCTCTCCGCAGAGGAATCGGAGGAGCAGGGAGGTTTTCCGGCCCTGAGCCCGAGGAATCCCTGCGTGAGGTGCAATTTTCCAGCCGGGCTGCTCCCGCTTTTCCAGCAGCGCTGGGATTCAGTGGCAGATCCATGCAAATGGGGCAGCCCAGCATCTCCAGGAGCATTCCAGGATCCTGAGGAGCCGTTCCTGGGAGCAGCTGATGGAAACCGGCAGAGCCTCCTGGGCCTCCTGCTTTTCCTCATTGTCCTGGACTCCGCGGGGAGCGGGATTGGGATTGGGATCCTCAGTGGACTGGGACTGGGATTGGGATTCCCAATGGACTGGGATTGGGATTCCCATTGGGGCTGGGATTGGGGTCTCCATTGGCACTGGGATTGGGATTCCCAATGGACTGGGATTGGGATTCGCAGTGGGACTGGGATTGGAATTCCTGCTGGGACTGGGATTGGGATCCCCAATGGACTGGGATTGGGATTCCCACAGGGACTGGGATTGGAATTCTCATTGGGGCTGGGATTGGGATTCCCAATGGACTGGGATTGGGATTCCCATTGGGGCTGGGATTGGGATCCCCACAGGGAGTGGGATTGGGGTCCCCACTGGGACTGGGACTGGGATTCCCGCTGGGCTGGAATTCCTCACGCTCGCCCCCTTGGAGAAGGAGCTGGAGGCCCCGCTGTCACCTGTGTGTGTCCCAGAATTCGGACGATGCTGGATTTTGGCCTCGCTGTTCCCGTGACCCCCTGGAATCCCCAGGAGCTGCATCCCGCAGGCTCCGTTCTCCGCTCACCCTCTCCCAGCGGATCCCGTGGGCGTCGCCGTTCCCTGCGGGACCTTTCCGTGTTCACAGAGCATGGAATGCTGGCAGGATCCGGGCTCTGGAGCCTGGAGGAGCAATGAGGCGGGGCCAGGGCGGGCCAGGGCCAGCAGAGCTCTCCCAAGGCTTTATTCCCCAAAACTCTGGCTCCGACGCTCCCGCTTTCTCCGTGCTGCTGGCTCTCGTTATCCTTCCTGCTCATTAAATAATTCCCAGTCCTGTTCCACATTTAATCCCTCGCTAATCCTCGGATGCGTGCGCTGGCAGCCGGAAGTGCGGGATCCCAGAGGGGGACGTTGCTTTCCCAGGCCTGAGGAGCTCCCCACGTGTGAGTGGGAAGAAACCTCGGGAAAAACATGGAGAAAAGGGAAAAACCTGGTGAGGAGGATCCCAGGTTGTGGCTGCCCCTGGAACCCTGGAAATGTCCAAGGCCAGCTTGGACGGGGTTTGGAGCAACCTGGGATGCCGGAAGGAGAATTTTCCCTGGATTTTCCCTGGATTTTCCTGCTCCCAGGTGTGTCCCCACAGCCCCAGCTCCCCATCCTCAAACGCCGCTGGAATTCCGCATGGACGGAGCCAACATCCAATTCCCCTCCACGGCTGAACGTTTTCCCTCATTCCAGGATTTCAGGGAGCACCCAGGAGCCCCGGGAGCTTCTATTCCCTCTCTCCCAACCCCTCCCAGCTCCAAGGAAATCCACGGCTCATCCAAGCGCCCCTGTGCACACGGAGGCAGGAGCTGGGATTCCTTCCGATTCCACTTTTCCCTAAAAGCTGCCGAGCTGGCTCCGGGTGCCTCGTGGATGTGCTTTCCTGGTGGCTCTGGGCTCCAAAGGCTTTTCCCATGGGCTCTGTTCCATCATTCCAGCTCCGAAGGCCTTCGGGATGCTCTGGGATGCCTCAAATCCGGGCAATGACCTTGGAACCCGCCCGGGAGAGGAGCAGAGCCGGAATCAGCGCTGCTTTGTGGGTGCTGACGGCCAACGCCCTCGGGATTCCAAGATCCCGAGGTTCAGGGCTGCCCTTCCCAAAACAGGGCAGGAATTTTAATGGGAAGAATCGTCCAGGAGAGCAGGAATGTCCCTCCCCTCCATGGCTCCGAGGAGAAGCTCTGGATTATTCCAGGAGATCCTTATTTAAACCTCTCCCTGTTTTTATTAACCACGGGAACATTCTTTGCCTCCGCAGCGTTTTTCCATGAGCCAGGGAAGGGATTTCTTTTTTTTTTTTTTTTTTTTCCTCCCCATAAATTGTAATTGATTTATTTTTTAATGGAATATTGTCCGACATGCCCGGGCTCCTCGGATGAATTATTCATCAGCACGTTTTTAAATAATGCAGCCACTGCTGCTCCTCCTGCTCCGATTTCCTGCTCCCGAAAGCCAGCGCTGGGAAGGAACCTGCGCCTCTGGAGTCTCCACTGCTCCTCGCTCCCAGCTCGGCTGTTGGGAATGAACGGCTGGAGAGGTGGAAATGAATTAAATCCGTGATCCAGGGCCTGGATTCATTCCGTGCTCCAGGATCGGGGGATGGGAGTGGAGCAGTTCCCGTTTTTCCATCCAGGTGGATGCTGGATCCAGGTGTGGGAGTGGAGGAGAATCCAGGCAGGCTCCGGGTGGGATCTCGCCTGGGGATGAGGCCCTGATCCGTGGGAGAGGGCAGATCCCGTGTGGGAATTCCCGAGTCCCTCACGGTTGTTGTTGTTCCCAATCGCCGTCGGTTATCCCATGAGGAGCAGTGGGAAAAGGGGAATTTCCGGTGTGGGCGATCCCTGCGCACCCCTCGGATGTCCTGGGAAGCCTTCGTTCCCCGTTCCCCAGCCCCTTCCTCAGAATTCCCCACAAATCCCAGATCCGGGGCTGAAATCCTGCCCCGGCTGCCTGGGGGTGCAGTTCCTGTCTCATTCCCGCCTTCTCCAGACCTGGATATTCCCGTGATCCACGCCTGCCTCAACTTCCCCTTCCCGTAACCAGGGCTTTGCCGGTGATCCCTGGATCCAGGTGCCGCCGTTCCTACACGGAAGTGAGCTCCAGGCTGCTCCAAGGGCTCTCCCGCGTCCCAGGAGGATCCGTGGGGAAAAGGCAGCGGCGCAACCCCAGGGAATTCGCTCCGAGCCCCCCAGACCAATGGATCCAATCCCAGTTTTCCCAGGTGGCACCCGCTGGGCGGCTCCGAGCTCATCCCATGAGCTGAGTTCTCCTGCTCCTTCCGCTCTCCTTCCCTTCCCGAGTCCAGTTAAATCCCCGGGATTGGTTCCCTCTTGGACACAGCTCCCTGCACAATTCGGGAATCGTTTCCAAGCACCAACTTTCATTGCCTCGCTCCGGCCTCTCCCTCTCCCAAGCTTTCGGCTCCCATTCCGCTTCCGCTTGGTTTTCCTTGGGATCGGGAGGGAGGAGAGGCTCAACCGAAGCCCTAAAGAGGAGGAAAAGAAAAACCTGGGAGATGTGGAATGGGGCAGGAGCCTGGGGAAGGGAAAGGCTCCCGCAGGATGCGGGAATGGGGCTGTGATCCCGGGATCCCGGAGCTCCCAGCGCTCCTCTCCTCACCCTCAGCTGCAGATCCCTGCCTTTCGCTCAGCTCGCAGGGGCTTGGCTTGGCTTTGCTTCCTTGACTTGAAGCAAATCCCAGCTTTTGGCTCCTTTGAGAGCCTCTGGATCCACCCTGGATGGATCAGGGATGGCCCAGCCAGCGCGGGGCAGGCGCAGTGCAGCCCCTGCTCCTCCATCCCGATCCTTTGGCACATCCAGGCACTTTTCCAGCGGGAAATCTCCTCATTACCGCCCCATCCGCCGGGATTCCAGGTTGGACACGGAGGTCGATGCCGCCCGTTCCTTCTGACGGATTCCCGAAGCTCCGGGGACTCCATGGAGTGAAGGGAACATAAATCACCGTAATTAAAGCGTTCCCGAGCCCCTCCCGCAGCCCTCGGGATCCGGCCCGGGTTGGGATGAGCCCTCGGCATTCCGAGCGCTGCCTGCCGGCTCCCGGAGGCTCCTTGGCGCGGACTTTGGGATCATTGATTTCCCGGGCCTGGTTTTTGTGGATATCCAAGCCCTGGGCGCGGGGTCCCAGGGGTTTAATCAGCGGCTCTTTCCCGGAGCTCCAGGTGTTCGGGAATCGTGGAATCGTGGAACGGGAAGGGATCTTCCAGGGGCACCTTCCCCTATCCCAGGCTGCTCCCAGAGCCAGGGATTTCCCGGAGCCGCAGGGAAGGGCTGCGTGCTCCGGGCCGTGGTTAATTCCCGATTTGCCGCTTTGTTGCGGAAGGGGCGGAAGAGCCGATTGTTGGGAGCTTTCCCGGTGCCCGGGGGAGCGCCCGGCTCTTCTGTGGAGCTGTGGCGGCGAGTCAAGCCTGGCCCCAGGTTCCAGTTGTCCCTGATTAAAGAATTCCCGGTTCCAGCTGCTCCAGAGGGAGGCCGAGGGTGTCCGGCGGCCGCTCCAGACATCGTGGAGGAAACGCTCCGGGTAAAGAGGGATCAGGGATTTCCCGAATGGATTTTCGTGAGGGCAGTGGGAGCGCTGGGCCTCAGGGAGAGCTGCTGCAGGCACAGGGGTACACGGCTCCGTCTCCCATTCCAATCCGTGACCTTTCCCTCTTTTCCCTTGGAACGTAAAAGGCGAATCAGCCCCTCCGGAGCTGCCTTTTGGGGATTTGGGGATCTGACTTTGGGATTGCAGGCACCTCTCGGAGCTCTGATCTCCCACCGCCAGCCGGGCTTATCCTGGTTGGGACTTCCATGAAAACGCCATGGAAGCTCCATTTTCCTGCTGAATCCCGGATCTGCGGGCGCTGGGATGGCCCTGGAGCCGCTCATCCCTGGTTAATGCCCGGCGATTCCCGGCTCCCGGCCGCTCTTTAAGGGCGATCACGGCCCTTTCCCAATTAACTGCCCACTCGTTTTCTTTTCCCACTTCACTGGGCAAGGTCTGCGCACAAACCCCGGGAACGACGGCCCAGGCAGGAGCCGGGAATTTATTTTTAAGGGAACGTGGCTGGGAGCCAGGAACTTGGGATTTTCTTCCTGGTGCCTCCCCGGGTTTTGCCCTGGATGGAGGGGCCCTGCTGGGACCACAGCTCTGCCCAACATCTGGGCTCCTCCAGCTTTTTTTTGGGATGAAAGGGCTGGGTTTGGCCTCATTCCTGCGCCGAAGGCTTCGATGCAGTGGGAAGGGCTGGCAGGGCTCCTTTGGGGCTGGAATTGCTGCTTTCTGCCATTCCCGGGCTCTCTCCGGTGCCTCGAGCCCACAGCCCCCGGGCTCTCCCTCGGATAAAGCCCAGCGCAATCCATGGATGGAAATTCCCGGCATTAAACCCCAAAGTGCTCCCTGTTTTGGGCTTAACAAGGGAAAGAGGCGGGAGGGAAAGCCCGGCTCTGACGGATTTGCCGAGGGCCCCGGAGCTTCCCCTCCCGCTCCAGCTGATCCCGGTGCCCATCCGTCATCCTGGGAAAAGCCCCGGCCCCTCCTGCATCCCATCAACCCAGCCAAGAGGCTTTTCCTTATCGGGGAAAGGAGAAAGGAAACGCTTTTCCAGCCAGCCCCACGTGCCAGGGGGAGATCCCGAGGTTTCCCGGGATCAGGGATGGCTTTCCCCCCTAAACCGGCTCCTGTTCCCAATCACTGTGAGCAAACACGCGATTCCCGGGAGCGAGCGGAGGGAGCAGCTTGCAGCCGTGACCCGCAGCGCTCCGGGCTCGGGGAATGCGTTCCCAATAATCGGCCGGAGTTTGTTTAATGGGCAATAATTCCACGCTGAGCTGCGGCGGAACGCGGAGTTAATTCAAAATGGCTTTGGAATGGCTCCTCCGGGGAGGGGATTTCGTGTTCTCCCAGGGTTTTTATTTTTCCTTCCTTCCCCTTCGCTCTCTCTGGCCCTGCTGCCGTTTTCGTCTTTTCCCAGGAATCCTGGCGCCATTTCCAGCCGGGTGCCCACGGCCGGTGGGCACTGCAGGGGCTTGGATTTCACTTCCCGGGCTCTGGGCGTTCTTCCCGGTGGGAAATGAGGCCGGGCTGGTGCAATCCAACCTCGCGTTCTCCTGGGATTTGGGGCTGGGGCAGAGGGCTTGGGTGGGCTCACTGAAAGTTCTCCCGGGAGGGAATTCCAGCCCCTTCCCTGCATCCCTGCTGGGATCTGGGGACGCTGATGGATCGTCCGTGGCTGCTCCCCGTGGCAGGTGGGCGCTGGATGGGTTTGGATTTAACTTCCTGGGATGTGGGCGCTTTTCCCAGTGGGAAAGCGGCCTGGACTGGTGCAAATTCCCCTTTTTTCCCTGGGATTTGGGGCTGGGACAGAGGGGTTGGGTGGGGTCACCAATGCTCCCCTGGGAGGGAATTCCAGCCCCTTCCCTGCATCCCTGCTGGGATCTGGGGACGCTGATGGATCGTCCGTGGCTGCTCCCCGTGGCAGGTGGGCGCTGGATGGGTTTGGATTTAACTTCCTGGGATTTGGGCGCTTTTCCCAGTGGGAAATCGGCCTGGACTGGTGCAAATTCCCATTTTTTTCCCTGGGATTTGGGGCTGGGACAGAGGGGTTGGGTGGGGTCACCAATGCTCCCCTGGGAGGGAATTCCAGCCCCTTCCCTGCATCCCTGCTGGGGCCTGGGGACGCTGATGGAGGCACAGCCGGAGGCTCTGGAATGTCCCATCCCAAAAAGGCCGAAACGGGCTGGGATTTTTGGGAAAGCCGAGGCCCATGGAGCTCATCCCGGTCGGCCGAGAGAAGATTCCAGCGCTGTCCCAAACCTTCGGGGTCGTTCCCGCCAACCTCGCCCTTCCCAGGGCGATCCCGCCGGGATCAGCATTCCCTGCTCCCCTTTCCCGGTGTCCCAGCCCTGCCCCAGGCTCCCTGGATGTGCTTTATCCCACAGATCACCCCTGGATGCCCCCCCGGAGCGTTGGGCCCTTGTCGCTCCTGGAATATTCCCACATCCTCGTTTGTGCCGAGCCTCCGGGCGGGAACACCCCCCTCTGGAATATCAGCAGCTCCATCACCGCCGGGCCATGAGATCGGAGCCGAGGAAGCGCGGCTGGGAATAATTCACTTCCAACCTGCCGGGAATTGCCCCAGATCCCACGGGAAGGAGGCCCCGGCTCCGCTCGGGATCGTCCCTGCCGCCAGCAGCTCCTGTTTCCTTGGAGCAGCCTCTTCATCCCAGGGATCTGATTCCTCCTGATGCTCCCTAATGGCTCCGGCTCCTCTGCCGAGTGGTTTTTCCCTCTCTCCCGTTATTCCCGTCTCCTCGTGTTTGGATCAGGTGCCGGCTGCCTTGTCCCGCTGGTTTTTGCTTTCCTCAGGGATTTTCGCGGCGTTCGGGAGCACGGAGCTGGGCTAACTCTGCCCGGGGCTGGATGAAAACCACAGGAACCATCCCAGAAAAGCCAAGCAGCCCCAAAAGGAAATTTAGGAGAAGATTTGTCCCAAAATCCCGGTAAATCCAGGTTCATCCCAAGAAAATCCAGCCCCTCTTGCTGCTTCCTGCCCTCCAAACCATCTGGGAGGGAAAAAAAATCCCATTTTTTTCTCCTTTCCCCTCCACTCCAGGGAGAAGAAAAGGAACAAAAAACCCGTTCAGGCGTTTTTTATCCAAACACTCTCCAAGTTAATTTCCAAAAGCTGGGAACACTCGATAGTTTTAATTAAGCCGCTGCCTTGGGAAATCTAATTTGTGCAGCCAAAGCCTCTCACTTTCCTTGGATAGGGATCTCACTCCGGGAAACACTGATGGTTCCGGCAGCGGCGACTCCAGGGATTTGATTTTATTCCATTTGATTCCATTTTAGTTGATATTCCATCCCGTTTATATTTTATATTTTATTGCATTTCATTTTATTTCACCGTGGAAATGCCACGTTCCCCCGTTCTTTTTGGCCTGGCCAGGTTGTGCTGCCGGAAAAGGAGGATCCAGATTTTTCCAGGGATCACATGGAGTCCATGTGGGAACAGCTCGTTCCCCCGAACTTCGAATCAATTAATCCCAAATTTGATTTTCTCCCTCGGCAACCGCCCAGCCTTAATTCCTGACGGGAACATGGAAAACACTCCGGGCTCACCGGAAATGCCACGCTGGGTTCGGCTTTTGGCTTTCCCGATGGGATTTGCTGATTGCCTTGGAATAATTAAAAGCGATCCAGGAGCAGGGAAACTCCTGGATTTGCCAGCAATCCTGGGGAGGGTGGGAAACTTGGAAAACTGCCCTCGACATCCCTCGGCTCCGGGGATTTCTGCCTCAGGGAAGTGTCCAGGGAAGGTGGGCACGATCCACGGGCTTTGGGATGGATCCTGGGAATGCTGGGCACGACCCGTGCGTTAATTAAAGATATGCAAATGAGGAGTTACTGGGGAGCTGCTGATAAAGCCGAGCCCAGCAGAGCCCCTGGGCCTCTCTTCCCACAAAACCCTCGGCTCTCCAAGGCTCTTTTGGATCGTTCAGGATCCATCTCTCGCCTCCTCTTCCCGTTTTTCCCCCTGGAAGTGTCGCTCCCATCCCTGCCCTCCCCTCCCAGCCCATCTGTGCTTCCCCAGCTCCTCCAGAACCCGGGAAACGCCGGATCTGGAAGGAGCAGGAGCCCGGGAAGGAGCGGAGCGGAGCGGGAGGTGAATGGATGTGTCCGTATGGAGGACGGCAAACAGCCAGGGAGGGGCCGAGAGGGAATTTCTCCTGGGGTTTGGCTCCATCGGGACCTCCCGGATCCGGCGTTTCCTGCCCCGGTGTCCAGGAATAAATCCCTTTATTTAAGGGATAAGCTGGGATTTCAGGGAGAAACCGGACCACGGTGGAGAGGACAAAAATCCGCCCAAGCCCGGGGGTGGTTCCAGTGGGAAAAAAATCCCATTTCCCGCTGAAAACTCCAGCTCTGCTCCTCCCCAGGCCTTGTCCTGCTGCACTCCCCAGCTTTTCCGGAGGCTGCCAAGGACAGGGTCATTTCTGGGAGTATTTTTAGGCCTGGCACCTGCCCATGGAGAGGGAAGGTGGGATTTGCCAGCTCGCTCCAGGCGGGATTCAGGAGCAGATGGAGCTCCCGGCTGCTGGCAGGGATGTGAGGAGAAGCTTTAAATTAAAATTTTGGGGAGGGGTGGGTGCCTTTCCAGCCGGATCTCTCCTTCCTTCCCATGGAAGCAGCCGCTCTTGGATCGTCTTCCTCTCGTTTTCCCAGCCGGGAGCCTTGGGACAGAGCCACGGGAAAGGGAATCGGGATCCGGGAGAATTCCTCTCTCTGCTCGCCCGTTCCAAGCGCGTTTCCTTGGTGCTTTTCCCGCCCGAGCAGGCACTGGAGAACGCAGGGAAATGGGGTTTGGGGGCTCCTGCTGGGATGGGTCGGGGCTTTAGGGTCCCTCTTCCCATGGAGTGATCTTCTTGTGGGGGGAAGACAGGAGCTCCAGGAATCCCTACAATCACATTTTGATCCCGAATCGAGTTCCGAAAGAGCCTCCAAACCAGAGCCTGGAGCAGAGCGGAGCATCCCCGCGAATGATCCGGGGCGAGCGGGACGCCCCCTCCGGAGCGATCTCTCTTCCAGGAACGGCTCCCGCTCCATAAATATTCCACACCCCCTAAAAAAAAAAAAGCAGGACAAAGCCCTAATGCAGGAGAGATTGGCCGGCGGATGGATTGCGGCACTGCACGGCAATGCTGGCCGGAGGAATTGATGGCGCCGAGAAATTCCCTGCAAAGGGAGCCTCCGCCTCCGGATGGACGAGCTCAATCCATCCCGGCTCCGTGGCAAATTCCCGAAGTTGTGCTTTGCCCGTTTAAAGGGGAATCTTTGGGGGATTTGTGATAAAAACCCGGAAGAAACCTGAAAAAGCCTCATTTCAGAGCCCGGTGGTGCCGTTTGCTCCGACTTTATCCATTGGGATCCTTCCCTTGCCTCGGCACTCAGGGACGGGGGTTGGGAGCGGGGGCAATGCCTGGAATGGGGCGGTGACGGTGGCAATTCCCTCTTTCAGGGCAGCAGAATCCCCTGGGAGCGGCTTTCCCACTCCCACCCTGGATTTGGGGTGGGATCATCGGGAAGCTGCCGCGGCGAGCTCTGGAGGGGGTTAAAGGAGCAGCTGGAGCACCAGGGAGCTTAAAACCGTGGAAAAACCACGGGATTTATTCCCAAAGCCCGCGTATTCCGCAGCAATTCCAGCCCGGAGCCGGCGCTGAACTTCTGGTTCTTTATGGGGTGGCGTTTGCATGGAAATGGGATCGGAGAACACTTCCGGGGAGCCGTTCCCAGATGCTCCGGCTGCGGGATGGCCTGGAGGGGTCGTCTGGGATGAGCTGCATCCACGGGATGGCGGGTGGAGGGATGATCCCTGCTCCTTCCCAAAGCCCTGGGACGCCCCAAGCCCCGAGCTGATCCTCTCCCGTGTATTCCAGGATCAAATTTCCGTTTAATTCCATGTTTCCCCCTCGCTCTTTTCCGAGTTTTCTGCTCCGAAACAACCCTGACAAAGTTCTCCTCGTCTGTCTCTGCTTCCTCTCCTTCCCCGGTCGTTCCCGGCCCCGTTTTCCCCCTTTTCCCATCATTCCTGCACTTTCAGCCTCCTCCCCTGGGATCTGCTGCAGTTCCCGCTTTATTCACGGGGGATTGGCCCCGGTGCCGCCGTCCTGAGCCCTTTCGGAAGGGGCTCCTGGCGTTATTTACACTTCAGCGCCCATCGTGCCCGTCCGTGTCCTCTGCCGATCGATGTCGGGGCGCAGGAACGGAGCTCAGTCACTCCCCACGAACCCACGGCTTCGATCCGCGCCGCCTTTGGGGTTTTTGGTTTTGATTTCTTCCTCGCGAGCGTTTTGCATTTTTAGAAAATCGATTCCCGGTGGTTGGGTTTGTTCAGGCTCCAGGGCCGGAAGGAGCCGACCCAGAGCAGACGTTTATCCCGGGCCACGAGCATCCATCCAAACCCTTATCCTGGGTTTTTCTCCGGCCCAAGCGTTCCCAGACTCTCCTGGCTGGGTTTGGGAGGCCTCGGGGGTCCTGGGATGCTGAGAGGTCGGGAGGCGCTGCTGTCGTTTGAGGAGAAAAGGGATTAAAACGGAGGCCTTTTGGGACTGGAAGGTGAAATTAAACGAAAAATAGGAATAAAAATTGAAATGGGAATTTGAAAATTGGAACTGAAATTGAAATCGGAATTGAAATTGAAATCCCAATCGAAATCCAAATGGGAAAGGGAAAATGGAATTGAAGTTGAAATTGAAATTGAAATTGAAATTGAAAATTGGAATCGGAATTGGAATAAAAATCAAAATTGAAATTGGAATTGGAATTGGAATTGAAAGTTGGAATTGGAACTGGAATTGGAATTGGATTTGGAATAGAAATCGAAATTGAAATTGGAATTGGAATAGAAATAGAAATAGAAATTGAAACTTAAATTGAAATTCAATTTGGAATTAAATTTGGAATTAAATTTGGAATTAAATTTGGAATTGAATTTGGAATTGAATTTGGAACTGAATTTGGAATTGAATTTGGAATTGAATTTGAAGTCGAATGCGTTTATTGGCTCCAGCGGGAATTGCATCCATGCGCCCCTGGGTTGATTCCGCCTTGGAGTTTCTGGCGTTCCTGGGAGATCCCTGGGGTTTGTGGAGGAGGGAACAAGGGGTAAGAAAGAGCCAGGAAGGGCTGGGAGGAGCGGCCGTGTCGAATCGTGGGAAGAGTGGTTTTATCCCGAATTTTCCCAATTTATGGCACTCCCTCCCGCACTCCCTCCCTCCCACGGGCGGCGTCCCCATCCCTGTCCAGTCCTGGAAGCGACCCCAAACCCCTTCCCTGAAAAAAAAAAAAGGGAATGAAGGCAAATAATCCCAAATAAATGGAGACCACAACCCCATGGAGCTCGGGATGCTCTTCCCGTGCTCCCGCCCCGCCTTTCCCACAGATCTTGGGGCTCTTCCCGTGCTCCCGCCCTGCCTTTCCCACAGATCTTGGGGCTCTTCCCGTGCTCCCGCCCTGCCTTTCCCACAGATCTTGGGGCTCTTCCCGTGCTCCCGCCCCGCCTTTCCCGTGGATTTCGGGGCCGTTGGAGGATCCAGGGGCACGGCAGGGACACGGCAGGGACAAAGGACAGCCAGCGCTAAATAAAGTTCCCATTATCCGGGGCAGGAGGAGGGAGCCGGGCCCGGGAGAGGGAAGGAGATCGACCGGGCTGTAAATTTTCGGAATTGCCCCCAGAAAGCTTCTCCAGGGAGCGAAGGCGAGGGAGCGGCCGGGCCGGCTGCAGCTAATGGATTCCTCATCCATTAATGATGCTCCGTGATGGAGCCTGGCATCGATCCGCGGGTGTCGGCCTGACCCTCCATGAATAAAACATGGAGAAAAATGGGATCGGAGCATGGGAAGCGCTGAGGCACCACGGGTGATCCCGAAATGACCGGGAACACGTCCCTGGCTCTCCAGACCCCTCTCCGCGCTCCCTCTGGGGCAGATCCCCCATTGGCTTCCCTTTCCCACAAGGAATTGCATCCTTGGCATGGAAAAACACCAGGAATTGCCGTGGGAGGCACCCACGGGAATTGGTGTCCCTGGGAATACGGCAGGCTGCGTCCTGGCTCCCAGGAAATCCCATTAAGCTGACCAGATCTGTTGGAATTCTCTGGGATTTTTAGTGGGAAGTCCCTCATCCAAAGATTTCTGCGCCCGCGGGATGTCACACCCCGAGATCCTGGGAGCGGGGAGGGAAATATTCTGGGATATCTGGGCCAGGTCGGGATCAGGAGGGATCAGGAAGGACACGGAGAGTGCTGAGGGTCAGAGATGGGCACGGAGATTCCAAGAAATCGGCAGAGATGGGAAAGAAACTCATGGAGACCTCGAAAAACGGGGATTGAGCCCGGTTTGTCCTTCTCCCGCCCCGCTGGAATGACATTTCCCACAAGAGCCATTCCCAAGGTTTGCATCCCGCAGTTTCGGGCTGTGCTGCCGCATCCTGCCCCCGGGGCACATGGAAAAGAAGCCACTAAGGACCGCGAAGGTGGAAATTCCGGCTGTTCTTAGGGCGGAATTCCGCTGCAAGAAGGGATTGAAAAAAAATAAAACTCCTTGGTTTGCTCCCTCCTCCCCCACTCCAGCTCCTGCCTCCGCTTCCCAATTATTTCTGGAGATTAATTTGGGAGACAAGGTGAGGGGAGGTGGGGGTGGGAGCCTTTATTTCCCGGCGGAATGGAACTCCGGGATAAATATTGGGAGACGGGAAGGGAAGGGGAGCGATAAGGGAGCGGCGCTGCCAGGGAAAAGCTGCCCGGAATGAAAACTGCTCCCAGTGGAACCCCGGGAATGGGGAAAGAATGGGAAACTGGGAATGGGGAAACAGTGGGAAACTGGGAAAGGAGGAAACTGGGGGACACCAGGAAAGGGGAAACAGTGGGATACAGGGAATGGGGAAACAGCGGGATACAGGGAATGGGGAAAATAGTGGGACACTGGGAATGGGGGAAACAGTGGGAAACTGGGAAAGGAGGAAACTGGGGGACACCAGGAAAGGGGAAACAATGGGATACAGGGAAAAGATTAAACAATGGGATACCAGGAAAGGGAAAAAATGGGATACTGGGAATGGGGAAACAATGGGATACAGGGAAAAGATTAAACAATGGGATACCAGGAAAGGGAAAAAATGGGATACTGGGAATGGGGAAACAATGGGATACAGGGAAAGGGGGAAACCAGGAGAAACTGGGAAAGAGGGAAACAATGGGACACTGGGAATGGGGGCAAATAAGGGGAAACTGTGAAAGGGGGAAACAGTGGGATACCAGGAAAGGGGGGAAAATGGGATACAGGGAATGGGGAAACAATGGGATGCAGGGAAAAGCCCCCAGTGTCGGGAATGCACAGGGAATGGCAAACCCCAAACCCGCCCTAACCCCGAGGTGGGAATGATCCCGGCGGCTGCAGATCCCAATTTCCCAAGGACTTTTTCCCAGCTCTTTCCCTGCTGTGGCTCCCCAGGGGGATTTGCCACCCGGGAGCTCCGGAATCGTGCCCGGGCTCCCGATATTTCAAATTCCGGCAGGAACAAGGATGCAATTACGGAGCTCAGCCATGCAGCACCGCGCTGGCAGCGGGAGAAGGGCCTGGAATAACAACTCCGGGCCCGGGGTTGACTCCTGGGATTGTTTATCCCGGAGAAAAGGAGGCTCAGGGGGATCTTCTGGCTCTCCACAATTCCATGGAACGTGGAGCCCGGGAAAGTCGGGATCTGCTCCCAGGGAATCACAAGACAAGAGGGAATGGCCTCGAGCTGTGCCAGGGAGGCTCAGGGTGGAATTCAGGAGGAATTTCCTCACGGAAAGGGTTGGCAGGGGTTGCCCAGGGAAGTCCGGAGTCGCCATCCCTGGAGGTGCCCAAGGAGCTCCTGGATGTGGCCCAAGGTGGGGATCGGGCCCAGCCCGGACTCGGTGACCTTGGGCGGCTTTTCCGAGCTCAGGGATCCTGGGATTCTCCCCGGGATTCTCCCGGCCCCGCAGCGCTGGGAGCAGGGAGCGCTCCCTCCCTCAGGAGCTTGTTGGGAGTTAATGGAACGTCAGGGAGCATTAGGAGCTACAGGAGCGGCGTCAGCTCCGGAGCCGGGCGGGAGCAACCGGCAACGACAGGGAATGACAGGGAGCAGCCCTGATTTGTTTGATGTGGCTGCGGAGGGATCTCTTGGGAATGTGGGGCAGCTCTGCCTGACCAGCCCGGCCCGGAATTCCCAGTTATTTCCTTTGCCCCCCCGGGCATCAGCGTCATCCCCGATTCCAGGGATTGCTCCCCTCACGGTATTCCCGGGATGGATCAAAGCTGACCACTCGGAATCGATCGGGATTTGGAGTCTTTATTCCCAGGCAGGGAATGAAAATGGGAGCAATGGAGCTGAAAATGCCGTGGTTGGGCTCAGGCCGGAGTGAAACGCATTTTCAGGAATACAACCAATGCATTTTCAGGAATGTCACCCAGGCGTTTTCAGGAATGTCACCCAGGTATTTTCAGGAATGTCACCCAGGTATTTTCAGGAATATCACCCAGGTATTTTCAGGAATGTCTGGCTCTCCTGGGATTCCCGTCACTCCGGGATCCTCGTGCTGGGGGGGCATTCCCAGGAAACTGCTGCAGGATTTTCAGCTGTGTTCCCATGGGAAGTTTGGGAGGGTTGGGAAGGGGTTGGGAAGGGCGGTCCTGGCTGGTTTGGGTGGATCATGGAATCACTGGGGCTGGAAGAGCTCTCCAAGGTCATGGAGTGCAAGCTGTGCCCGATTCCCTCCTTGTGCCACATCCAGGCATTCCCTGGACACGCCAACACCTCCTGGAAGAGGCATTGGGAATGGGCTTGGGAAGGGGAGCATCCCCGCGGCACAGGGAGCCCTTTGGAATGGGATCCCGAGCACAAATCCCAGGATTTACGAGCGGGAGCTGCACCAGCAAATCCTCTCCAGGAGCAGGGAACGGCTCCAGCCCAAGGGTCCTTGCGGGTGGTTGGTGTTGAATTCCCTGGTTCCTTTCTCTGGGATTCTGGGAAGCTGCTCAGGATGTGGAGCACAGCCCGGGAGGGGATGGCTCAGCCCCAGCCTCGGCAGCTGCTCGTGCCGACTGCTCTTTGGGAATTTGGGATGAGAATTCCAGCACGGGGGAGGCTCCGTTCGGCTTCGGCAGCTCCAGCCTTTTCCCTCCCCCGTCACCATTCCTGTCCCAATTCCTGTCACAATTCCTTTCCCAATTCCTGTCACAATTCCCTGTCCTGATTCCCTGTCACAATTCCCTATCCCAATTCCTGTCACAATTCCCGTCATAATTCCTGCCCCAATCTCTGTCCCAATCCCTGCCACAACTCCCATCGCAATTCCCTGTCCCAGTCCCTGCCACAATTCCCTGTCACAGTTCCTGTCCCAATTCCTCTCACAATTCCCTGTCCCGATTCCCTATCCCAATCCCTGTCCCAATTCCTGTCCCAATTCCCATCGCAATTCCCTGTCACAATTCCCAGAGGAGTTAAATTCCCATTTTCTTTGGCATTCCCAAGGCTGCTTTTCCTCCCTTCACGGCCACGCAGCGGAGCAGAGCCAAGGGTGGGAATCCCTTGGATCGCTGCCAAGGAAGGGGCTCAGAGCCACGACCATCCCTGTCAATCAAACGTTGATGGACGGGAAGCTGCTGACGGCAGCGGGGAATTGGCAGCTCCAACACCTGAGGTCCTGCCCGCTCTGCTCCAGGAAAAAATTCCAAATGCAAAGGGAAAGGAGAGGGAGCTGGGCTGAGGAAGGGCCTGGCTCTGCTTTATCCAGTCGGAAACTCGGAGCTGTGAACGCCACAACAACCGCCAAAGGCTGGGGTTTCTCCCACATTGCCCCTTCCCAGAAAACACCTCCAGGGATGCTGGAGCGCCTCCCTCAATCCCTGCCCGCCCCTGGCACCCGTGACCCCGCACAGCCCCAGATCCATCCGTCCCGCCTTGTTCCTGGGGTTTTATGGAACTGTCGGGACTTCGGGCACGCCTGGCCCCGCTTTAAACTCCGGAAAATTCAATTCCACGCATCCAGGGCTGTTTTCCCTCCCTCCCATTCTGTGATTTGCATTCTGCTTGGGATTCACATCCCGGCAAACGGAGCGGCCTCCACGAGTTGATGAGCATCGATTCCTGGCGGGAACGGCAGGAACGGGAGCCTGGGAAGCTTCTCCCTGCTTTCCCTTCCCTTCCCAAACCCTTGGGCGCTTCCAGGGATCCGGGAGCAGCCACAGCTCCTCTGGGAATTCCATGCCAGCCCCTCCCGGTCCCCAGAGCTCCTGAGGGGACACAGGGGACGCTTGGGATGGGCCACGGGGTGGGAATCCTGGGAAAGGGCAGGATGGGATCCCTCTGACGGGCAGGGATGGAGGGAGGGACATCCCAGGGATGCTCCTGATGGACTCCAGGGAGCATTTTCCTGCCCAGCCCGGATGCTGTGGGAGCCTTGCTGGGAATGCACTGGGAATGTGCCCTGGAGTCACCTCGGCCCCACCGGGAGTGGGATTTTCCCTGTTCTGCATCCCAGGAACACCGGGCAGGTCCTCCGGATGGGCAGGACCAGCATTCCCAGCGGGAATTGCAAACGATGAGGCAGCATCTGCCTGGAAAACCCCGTCCCGCAGCTCCAGGTCAAACTCCGGCAAAAATAAATCCCCAAAACCCCAGAACACGGCTTATCCAAGGGTTTATTCTGGGGTTTCTTGTGGAATTTCTCATCTCTCACTCCTCCCTGGCTGCTCTCACCTCTGGCACTCCCAGGGAGAGCTCAGCTCCCGCTGCTTCCCTGAAATCCCGGCGCGAATCCTCCTGTCCCTGCCCCGGCATTTGATTCCGTGTCACGGGGAGATCCACGGAGGGAAGGAATTTCTTGTGGGAACGATTTGATAACGCGGCTCCGTGGCCTGAAAATCCGCCTGGGAGCAGGGACGGGAAAAAAATAAGGGAGAAGAAAAGACTCGGGAAGGCTTGGCTGGGAGCGTGGCTGGAAAATGGAATTGGTTTCCCGCCACTTCCAGGCCGCTCTAGCTCTGCCCTCAGGGTCGATCCGCCCCAGGGCAGCCTTTTCCTCCAAGAAAATGCTACAGCTGGGGCCGCTCCCAGCAGGAATTTGGGATCAGGTGTCTCCATGAAGGAAGTTCATCGCCAGGCAGCTGGGAAAATGAGGAATATTCCGGGCGGGATCCAAGGAGAGCCCCCGGGATGGGCCTGGGGCCCTGTCCGGGCCTGGCACATCCAGGGAGCAGCAGGAGCAGGCCCGGCCTCACTGGGGCCTTTTCCCTGTGCCAGGGATTTGGTTTTCCCAGTTTTTCCCCATTTTCCCCCCACGTTTTCCTGGTTTCTGAGCCACCCCCTCCTGCTGAATCTCCCACCTCAGCCCTGGTGGTCAAAAAAGGAAGGGATCGGTTTCCATGGCAACGACTCCCTTCCCAACCAGGCCTGCCGTCCCGGACAGCNGGCCTTTTCCCTGTGCCAGGGATTTGGTTTTCCCAGTTTTTCCCCATTTTCCCCCCACGTTTTCCTGGTTTCTGAGCCACCCCCTCCTGCTGAATCTCCCACCTCAGCCCTGGTGGTCAAAAAAGGAAGGGATCGGTTTCCATGGCAACGACTCCCTTCCCAACCAGGCCTGCGGTCCCGGAGAGCCCTGCTGGATCCATCCCGGGATCCACACCCATCGCGGGATTCCCGGAGCCTGGGGAAGGGCTGGGCTGCCCCATTCCCAGTCCCCGGGATGCAGATCCAAGTTTTCTCCTCTTTGGAGCCCTTCCTGCTCCTCCTGCCTCGGGCACCCTTGCCAAGAGCCCTGCTCCCCTGGCTGTCCCCTGGGTGTCCCCTGTTCCCTGTGGGTGTCCCCTGGGTGTCCCCTGGGTGCTCCCTGCCCCCCTGGGTGTCCCCTGGGTGTTCCCTGCTCCCCCTGGGTGTCCCCTGTCCCCCTGGGTGTCCCCTGGGTGTCCCCTGTCCCCCCTGGGTGCCCCTGCCCTGCCCTGGGCACGTTTGGCCCCCGCCTGGAGCAGCTGCCGCCTCCCCGTGGCTGCAGACCTCGGGAACGATTCCAAGGAGCAGCCGGGCCCGTGTGCAGCCCCGCGGCCGGGGTGGCTCCGCGGCGCCGCTGGAATATTTCAGGCGCTGACAGGGACCTTGCCGGGCGTCCTTGCCGGGAGGGAGGTGACGGATCCGGCGCTTCCCGGGAGCGGCGAGGCCCTGACGTGCCAGGGCTGACGGATGGGCCCCCGCGCTGCCCCGGCCGTGCCTCGGCAGCACTCGGAGGCTGCGGGTGCTCCCCGGGGGCCACGGCTGGCACCTCCCGGCGGGAGCTCGGCGAGGGCTGGGCTTAACAAAGCCCGGCTTAGGGAAGGGAAGGACTGGGGAGGAGCTGGGGATTTGGGATTTGGGAGCCATTCCCATGGGGCAGGGGGGACAGCCCTGAGCAGGGGTGCAGGGGCTCTGCCGCCTCAGCTTCATGGGAGCCGCTTCCTCCTGCATCCCCCTGCATCCTTCTGGATCCCCCTGGATCCCCCTGGATCCTTCTGCATCCCCCTGGATCCTTTTGCATCCTCCTGGATCCTTCTGGATGCTTCTGGATTCCCCCGCATCCTTCATTCTCCCAAATTCTCCTGGATCCCTCTGGATCCTCCCGATTCCTCCTGACCCTTCTGCACCCTTCTGGTTCCTCCTGCATCTCCTGCATCCTTTTACCTCCTCCTGCCCCTTCCTGAACCTTCCTGTGCCCTCCAGAATCCTCCTGATTCCCTCTGCATCCTCCTGCATCCCCCTGGATCCTCCTGCATCCCCCTGGATCCTCCTGCATCCCCCTGGATCCTCCTGCATCCCCCTGGATCCCCCAGAATCTCCCTCCACCCTCCGGCTTCCCCCTGGATCTTCCTTCCTCCCCCTGCGCCCCCCTGGGAGCCGCACCCCTTGGAACGTGGAGTTCCCATCCAGGGTGGGGAATTCCCCTCCCGGGTGCTCTCCAGGCGGGGAAATCCATCAAAACCACAGAAACGTCCTCATTCCCGAGGCGAGGGGAGCGCGGCCGGAGGGGAGGGGGCAGAGCCGGGGGGGTCGGGCTGGAAGGGAGCCAGGAAAGGAGGAGAAGTCCTCATCTGCGGTGCAAAGGGAAATAAATAAATTACAAATCAGAGGGAACGGAAAAAACCCGAAAAACCCAGCGAGCAAATGGAGATCTCCGGGAGGGGAGGGGAATTGATAAGCAGGAGCTTATCAGGAGGCAAAGAGATAATGAAGAGCTCCTCAGATCCGGGCGGGAGCTCCCAGAGGACAGGGAAGGGCCTGGGATCCGCGGGAAATGGCAAGCGCTGATAAGGGCCCGCAGTGACTCAGAAAACTTCATTTAAATTGAAAAGAAAAGGGCAAAATCGCGGCTTTTGTCTTCTCCCAGGCCCTGAAGTTCCCGGTCTGCAGCTCGGGGCGACTGGGAGAAGGAGGAACCACCCACCCCTGGAGCTGCTCCCGGTGAGCTGAGCCCCCGTGGATTCATTGGGAATTCTCGTTCACGGCGGCTCCCAGCCGGGCCTGGTGGGGGCTGCAGCCCTTCCTGAAATCTCTGGGGGCTCCCCGCTCCCGGAGCTCATCCTGGGGAGGCACAGAGGGGTGTGGGATCCTCCGAAACCATCCTGCATCCCAAAAACCACCCCGAATCCTGAAAAACCATCCTGCATCCTCAAAAACCACCCCGAACCCTGAAAAATCATCCTGCATCCCCAAAAACCATCCTGCATCCCCAAAAACCACCCTGAACCCTGACAAACCATCCCAAATCCTGAAAAACCATCCTGCATCCCCCAAACCACCCCGAACCCTGACAAACCATCCTCCATCCTCAAAAACCATCCTAAATCCTAAGAAAAAATCCTAAATCCTCCAAAACCATCCTAAATCCTGAAAAAAACACCATCCTGCATCCCAAAAACCATCCTGCATCCCTAAAACCATCCTAAATCCTAAAAACCATCCTAAATCCTAAAAAACCACCCCGCGTCCTCAGAAAGCCCCGTTTCCATCCCTGTCCCACCACGTCTGGCCCGATTTTCTCCTCTCCCCCCAATATTCCATCGTTAATCCCCCTCGGATGGCAGCAGAAGGAAAAGGGAATCAGGAACCGGCTCCCGATTTTCCCTTCCTTCGTTCCGGTCTCCGTTTCCCGGGAAATTCCCCCCCGTTCATGGAATTTTCCTCCCTCGTTCCGTGGCTGCTGTAAACAACCTTCAAGCAGCTCAACGTGCCGTGCCGGGGGAAAGCAGAGGAACCGGTGGCGATTCCGGAGCTGATAAGGAGAGCTCGGCGCTGATAAGGCCCGGAGCCGCTTTGTTCTTTTGTTTTCCCAAAAATCCGCTCCTCCCTGTTTCTCCCATCAACATCCGGCTGCAAACCAACATTCCCCCGCTCGGGATTTGGGAAGCGTCCCCAGCCCCAGCTGGGAATGTCGGGTGGGAAAATCGGGGGGAACGTGGGGAAAAAGGGCTGCTGACTCCAGGGATGCGTCCCTTGGGAAGGATTCCAAGAGTCCTGCTGCTCCGGGATTCCAGGTGTCCTTCTCCCACCTTTTCCTGGGCCTGGAATGCTCCAGAATTCCGGGTGTTCTTCTCCCACCTTTCCTGGCCCTGGAGCTCTCCAGGATTCCAGGTGTCCTCCCACTTTTCCTTGGCCCTGGAATTCTCCAGAATTCCAGGTGTCCTTCTCCAACCTTTCCTGATCCTGGATTTCTCCAGAATTCCCGGTGTCCTTCTCCCACCTTTTCCTGGCCCCGGAGTTCTCCAAGATTCCCCGTTCCCAAGTTTTATGGATTTGGGGACCCCTTGGAGCAGCCGCTTCTTCACCTCCACCAGGAGGACGAGGAATTCCCTCCTCCATGGATCAGAGAAGTTTCCCACCCCCCTTTCCCGGGAATGGGCTGCTCCTCTCCTGGATTTTATCCGGGGTTTCCCGGAGGTTCTGGCTCTTCCCGGAGCTGGGAATTGTCCATACTCCGAGGGAAGATGAGAGACAAATGTCAAGGAGCGAGGTGGGAAAGCTCCGTCCCGGGAGCGGAATAATTGAGCTGCCAAGAGAGCGTTATCAGTTAATGATCTGTAATTATTAATTAATAATTGAGGCTTTAATAGGCAGGAAATGAAAAGCTTAATTGCACCATAACATCGTTAATGGAATTAGCGGCTGGGAATCCAAGGAGTTCCAGCGTTTGGGGTTTTTTTCAGGGAAAAAGCCGGGATTTTCCAAGGGGCTGGTGGTGGCGTTTGTTCTGTGGGAACTTGGGAAGGGGTGGGCGAGGAGGAGGGGGAGGAGGAGCAGGATGATGTGGGAGCCGCAGGACCACGGAACAGGGAGCAGCTCTTCCCGAAATCGTGGAAAATCAGGACACGGATCTGCTGGAACTCTGCAAGAGCTCAGACCGGAAATCGCTGAATTAATGGGGGAAAATCATTCAAAAATCAATTTCTGGGCCAAAACCACAACTCCAGCCGGGTTTTCCTGCACGAGGATGGGCGGAATTGTGGAGCCATGGATTTTCCTGGGTGCTGACAAACCCCAGGCCCCATTCCCGGGGCTTTTGTTGGAAAATCCCAACTTTCCGTGAACGATGGGCATGGGTTTCCTGGGGTGTTTTCAGTGTTTCATGCCCTGGGTCCCGTCCCGTCCCCGCTGCCATTCCAGAGCCACGCGGATCGTTCTCCCTTCCTGGGAAATGGGGATTCTCCGGCAGCGGGGCGGCCGTGAAGGCAGCAGCTCCCATCTGCTGGCGCCGGGAAGGAGCCCAATGAATCCTGGGAATCCCAATGAATCCTGGGAATCCCATTAAATCCTGGGAATCCCATTCCAGACCTGCTCGTAACGAAAAAGCCTCACACGGCACGGGATAACCCCAAATGTTCCAGGAGAATTGCTGCAGCGAGGCAGGGATGAGGCCTGGATGGGAATTCCACATCTTCCTGCAGGTTTGGCTCCAGCAAACATCGCACCCCGAATTCCTGCATCCCATCCCATGGATCCCATCCCATCCCATCCCATGGATCCCATCCCATCCCATGGATCCCATCCCATCCCATCCCAT
>VZRN01003862.1:15483-32392 GCA_013397935.1 Dasyornis broadbenti | reverse complement strand
TTTTTTTTTTTTTTTCCTCCCGGTGTATTTTATCTTTCCCCGTACGAGATCAGCCGAGCTCGTCTCCATTTTCTAATTTCATTAACTGGCACCCAGAATAAACGCCTTTATTGCCCCCGGAACCCGCCCCCTCCACGTTTCCATTCTCCCAGTCCACAAAGATCTCCGTGTAAGACGTTTTTTCCAGCCCGGTTGCTCCAGGAAAAAATCACCGGGGAGAGAAACTCCCGAGTGGGAGCGGAGTCGTGGGGAGCCCGAGGTGTCCTGGGGGCACCCGGGCCGAGGCAGGAAAAACTGCATCCCTGACAGCCGGAAAACCTTGGAGCAGAGGCAAGGAAGTGAATTAGCCCCTTCTCCTTCTTCTCAGGGGGTTTTCCCTCGCTTTTTGAGGCTCTGCCTAGAATTTCAGGAAGGTGGGGGTGGATCTGAAGCACCTCGGTGTCCCTGAGTCCAGGCTGGAGCAGCTCAGGGCATCCCGGGCCGTTCTGCAGCTTCCCTGGATGGGGATCCAGCGGGAACGGCCACAGAGCTCCCCCCGGCCGCCATCGGGATCCCGATAATTCCAGTCCCGCTAATCCTCCCCCATTTGGAAATTCGGCTTCATCCCGTCTGGAGCTCTCTCCCTGCGCAGGGCCGAGCTGATGGAGAGCAGGAGCGGCAGGAACCTCGCCAGCCCTGCCCGGGCCGAAGGGAGGCTGGGATCAATCCCTACCAGGCATTCCCGGCGTTATTTTCCATGCCTCTCCTCAATAATCCCCTCCAGCCGTTAACCAGCGCTCCCTGTCTGGAATTCCGTTGGATTTTCCCGATGCTGTGGCGCGTTGATGTCGAACGGCCCTGGTGCTGCTCCTCCTCCGAGCCCAGGGATGTGGGAGTTGGCTTTTGTTCCAGGGCAAAGCTGCAGAATCCCGCGGGGAAAATGGGAATATGGATCCAACGGGAAGCCGAGCGCTCGCCGACCTCTGTCTGAGCACCCCAACATTCCCGCTGCTCCCAAAATCCACCTGGAGCATCCCAAACCCCACAGCAGCAGCAGCAGCTCAGCAATTCCGCCCCAGCAGCTCCAGCAGGACAGGGTGGAGCAGACGCGGAAAAGGCAGAATTTGATGGATTTCAGGATAGATGCTCCCTGTTTAGGGATGGATGCTCCTGACTCCCAGCTCTCCGTGCCCTCCCCAGGTGTTCCCAGGTGTTCCCAGCCCAGGCCAGGGCAGCAGAAATGGGAAAAGGCAGGGAATCCATTCCCAGCTGTGACAAGGCCCCTGTTAAATCTGGATTGGGAGCTAACGAACATTTTAATTCCATGGATCCCCCTCTCTCCATTCCCTCCCCTCTGTCTCCTTCCAATGAACATTCCAGCCTCTCCCGAGGGCCCCGCAGGTTGGTTTCATCTCCCGTCCCGGCTCTTTGCCGAACGGGAATCTCTGCTGTGCCTCCCTCACATCCCAAATCCTCGCTGGGGGAAGGAGGGGATCAGAGCCTGCCAGGAGCGCATCCAGCGCTTCCCTGCTTCCCTTTGGAAATCCTTCAAGGAGTGTGATGGAGATGAGACTCACGGCTTTGAATCACTCTCCTCCTTAACTCTTTGGGATCCGGGCCCGATGGAGATTCCCTCCATCCCTGTGGCAGCAGATTTCCCAGGGGATGGGGCCAGCAGCTCCTCCCACAGAGGAAGATTCCCTCTGGCCTTTCCAGGCTTTTTCTTTGGTCCATTCACCCCGGGATTGCCACAAAACCGCTGAGAACAAAACCCAAAACCCTGAGAAATTCGATCTCAGCAACGCTGCCGAGGCCTGGGGCTGCCAGCCGCGCCAGGAATGAAGCCCTGGATCCAGCAGGGCCCACCTCTGCCAGGGGATGGATCAACAGCGACACGGGAGGCGTTTGATGTGGATTTTGGGGCAGATGATTCCGGATTTCCCAGCCCCAGCCCCACCCTGGGGCAGGGATGAAGGAGCACCGTGGAAGGATGGAGAGATGGGATTGATTCCCTTTTCCTGCCCTGGAAAAGAGCCCCAGCTGAGGCCAGCTGAGCTCAGCACCATCCCTGGACAGGCCGGCGTCCAGGCAGGGATGAAGCACAAAAGGAGAATTATTTCTGTTTAATCCCTGCGGTATTAAGGGGGAAAATATCCACAGTAAAAGTGAGGTTTTTGGGGAAAAAAAAAATTAGAAAATGAAAAGCCTGGAGTCTGCACAGAATAAACAGCACCAGAAAATTGAAATAATGGCCATGGAGCTGGAGAAGAGCTCCTGGAAAATCCTGACTCGGCAGAGCCCTCGGAGGCGTTGTCTGGAGCCGGCTGATCCCTGACTCCTCGGCTCCTGGAAGCGCCTCCGTGGCTGAGGCCAGCCCGGGCTCCCAGAGCTCACCCAGGCTGGGAACGCCGCGTTCCACATCTCCTGGAGCCCCTCCAGGGAATCGCTGCCCGTTTCCCTCCAGGTCAGCAAAACCCGCGCAGTTTTTCAATTCACGCTTTGTGCTCCAAACCTTCGCCGCAGCCGGGGAAAGGGCAGCGGATGGCGCGAGGTTGGACACGAGGGGTTGGGGCTGATTTATGGCTCCTGGGACTGCCCCAGCTGCAAACCCCGAGCCCTGCCCTGCCCAGCTCTGCCCGGCCTCAGGAACTGATCCCATAAAACATCTCTGGGAGCGCTGATCCGCCGTGATCCCGCTGCCCTCCCCGATCCCGCTGACCTCAAGTGGACAGCGGACACCGCCTCCCCCATGGGAAGCTCCTCACTGGGATCTTCCTCCGCAGGGCATGGCTGAGAGCAAATGAAATCAGGTTTGGGGAGGATCCCAGGATTCCTGAGGTTGGAAAAGCTCTCCAAGGTCACCGAGTCCAAGCTGTGCCCGATCCCCACCTTGTCCCCAGCCCTGCGCTCTGAGTGCCACAGCCAGGAATTCCTTGGGCTCCTCCAGGGATGGGGACTCCAAACCTCCCTGGGCAGCCCCAGCACCCAATCCCCCTCCCCGGGAGGGTCCTGGCTCATTCCCACCGGGATCGCTCCCATTATCAGTATGGAAGAGAAGGAAGCTCCAAGTGATTCATTAACTCCAGAGTGTTTAATTACCCTTGGAACATCCAGTGGACACCCCTGGCTCCATCTTCCAGCGTTCCCAACACTCGACATTCCCAATTAGCTGTAATTAAGGATTATAACGAATCCCCATGTTTACATCACCCATTAAACCCCAAATTTCCACGATTCCTAGTCCCCACGTGCTCCTTGGCGAGGGACACGGAGGGAAGAGGCTCCTTGTGCTGTGGTTGGTGCCGAGGCCTCGTGGCCGATTGTGGATGGGCTCGGAGACAGAAAGAGAAATTTGGGAAAAGCTCCAGACTCCAATTGCCGGGGCTGTAATTCCCGCTGAACAGCCTCGCTGGGAATGCGGAATGAGGAACGAACCCGCCTCGCGCTGCCATTGTTTCCCTCCCAGGCTGACAATGCAGATTTATGCAAATGAGAGCGCGGCTGCAGTTTGTCTGCTCGTTAATTAGCAGCGCATTCCGGCCACGGAAACCAGGCTGGGAGGATTCCTCCAATTCCATGAATGATTGGATTCCAGTTCCGCTCCTCCCCACATTCCTGTCGCACTCCTTGGGGCTTTGCAAGGTTTTGGGGTGGAACAGAAACTCCCATGGATATTGTGGGGCTCCTGCGCTTGGAAGGAGGGAAAGAGGGATCTGGGAAAAGGGGGAAAAGTGAGTTTCGGGGAGAGGTGAGCCGCGGCTTTGCGTAAATCTGGGTTTCCTGTCCAGTTTCTTGGTGCAGCGGTGCTGTCACAGAATCATGGAATTGTTTGGGTGGGAGAAGACCTTTCACAAAATCATGGAATTGTTTGGGTGGGAAGAGAGCTTTCACAAAATCATGGAATTGTTTGGGTGGGAGGAGACCTTTCACAAAATCATGGAATTGTTTGGGTGGGAAGAGACCTTTCACAAAATCATGGAATTGTTTGGGTGGGAAGAGAGCTTTCACAAAATCATGGAATTGTTTGGGTGGGAAGAGAGCTTTCACAAAATCATGGAATTGTTTGGGTGGGAGGAGACCTTTCACAGTATCGTGGAATCATCTGGGCTGGAAAAGACGTTTCAGGGGATCACGGAATCATTAAAAACGGGTGGGGAAAAACCCCAAGACTTTCTTGCCTTCCGTGAGGTGCACCAATAATCCCAACAGGCAAAATCTGGGATAAATCCTGGGAGAAATGTACGAGCTGGCGGTAGGAAACACCTGAACAACCTCTTGGATGTTTTATTCCCAACAAAGGCGCCGGAACAGCTCCGAATGTTGGGCACAGCCGAGCTCTGGCCGGGAATGTTGTGGGATCAGACACAGCTCCCCGGGCTCCCCCTCCCATCTCCCTTTTCCCAGTTTTTCCCTGTCCTCTGCTCCCCTCGGGGGTGATTCCTTTGCTGGATTTACACGTTCATTTACAAACCCGGAGCGGCTCGGGGGGATCCCGGCACCCGCAGGACCGCGGTGCCTGTTCCCAACCTGGCCTCTTCCAGGGTTTCCTCTGCAATTTCTGCGCACGCGGCCCCACAAAATGGGCCTAAACACTGCAATTTTCCAACCATTTTCATCCAAATTGTCGGCAATTTCCCAATGGTCCCAGCACCAAATTACAACTGAGTGCTCGGAAACGCTGCGAGGCTGCCCAGGAGCCGCGGGCAGGCAGGGAGGGGGGAACGCTGCTATGAGGTGGCAGCAGCTGGACACAAACCCTGCAAAAATGGGTTTTCAGGTTGTTAGCGGCCACAGCGCGGGCCAGGAGTCATCAGGGGGCAAAGACGAGCGCGTTTCCGTGATGGATGTGGGATACAGCACAGCAAATCTCCCCGCAAGGCTGCGACAGGGGTTATTTTTGCAGGATATTTGTGGCTCCAGGATGCCAAAAGAGGAATGGATTCCAAAATAAATCGAGGCAAAGGCTCAGACTCAGAGGTCGCTTTGGTTCAGCTCACTTGGAAGCAATTCCAGCTTGGAGAAGGGGCCCTGCCCCAGGATGGGCCCTGGGGTAGCCCCAGAGGGGATCCAGGGAGCTTTTGCAAAGCGCCAATTCCACCTTTTTTGGGGCATGCCCCATCCCTGGGGCTGCTCACATCCAAACTGGATGGGGCTGGGAGCAGCCTGGGATGGTGGAGCCGTCCCTGCCCGTGGCAAATCCCACCCTGAGATGGGATTTGAGGTCCCTCCGATCCAAACCATTCCAGGATTGGATCTGGGTGTGGAGGGGGGCGCTCCGAGGCTGATGCTGCAGGAAAAGCTGGACATTTGGGAAGGAGAGGCTGGAGCGGGACAGCTCCACCCCAGGGCACCTTGGAGCTCCTGGACCCCCATCCCCACGTCGGGGTCCCCCCATCCCATCATCTCTCCCTTGGAAACGCGAGGGGGATTTGGGCTCCAGCAGCCCCCCAGGCTTCACCCCCGGAGCTCTGACACTCCCTGTCCTTCTCCCTGGCTCCTCCTGCTGCTTCCCACACGGATTTCACACTCCCTGCCCCCCGCGCCAGGAACTCGCGGATATTTTTGTGTTTCTCACAGATGGCCTCGGTTTCAAACCCGACCACGCTGCAGGCACGGGGAATGCATTAATAATTACACAAGGTGTTAATTGCTTCCCAGGCAGGGCTTTTGTCTCTCCTTCCTCTGCTGAGACAGCGACAGCGAAAGTCAACAAGTGTCAAGTGTGGTGCTTCATTGCCGAGCCGAGAGCATTTATTAAAATTGCTAATGAATCTAATAATTAAACACATAAATATACGTTACCTCAGGTATTAAATCTCATTATTGGGCCGTCCGAAATCAATTTGGGGGCGTATGCATATTAACACATGGGCAAAGTTAATTAGAAACGTCCAGATCAATATTTGAGTAATTCTTAACCAGTGGAATCCCTGGCTGCAGAGCTGTGAATAAGTTATATTCCAGAAATTAATGCCTTCTCCTAATGGAGTTTATCCTGGGAAATTAATCATACTCCAGGAAATCTGCGAAAATAAATGACAAACCTGCTTGCCTGAGCATTGCCCTCGGGGAAATCATTAAATCTCCTTTGTCAGGGCACAGGCTCCGCTCCCTCCGGAGCAGGGAGAAGTGGGACGGAGCTGGGATGGAGCCTGGGGGGCTCCGACCCTCATTCCCTGCTCCAGGGGCTCCAGCTGAATCCACCTTTCCAGGAAACGGAGCCCCCCTGGCCCCTGCAGCTCGGGCAGAGCTCATCCCACAGCTCATCCCACCTCCACCAAAATCCACCCACGGAATTGTCCCGCTGCTCTTGGAAACCTGACCTGGGAGAGGGTCCTGGAGCTGTGCCAGCGTAAATCAGGGAGCTGAAGGATGGGATCTCAGATCCCAGCCCCAAACCCACAGAATCCAGCAGCTCTGGCTTTTCTGGAGCTCTCCCAGCCCAAGCAGGAAAACCCCGCTGGTTTTGGAAGGCGGCTCATCTGCTCTGCAAAGAGCAGGGAGGATCCAGAGCCTCATCCTGGGAGGATCTGGGGGCAGCAGCACCAGGGGGGATTTATCCCATCCCTCCCATCCCTGCCCAAACCCCATCCCCCATCCCCACGTCCCTTCCTCGGCTCCTCTGGCCGGCCCTGAGGTGGTTAAAAAGCAGGGAAAGAGGGAAAAAAGGAGCAAAGGCATTTCTTTTCGCCTGGAGCTGCTGCTGCAGCGCCTGCTTCACCACAGAGCTCCACCTTTTCCCTCTCCATGGTCCTGGCACGCTCCCGCTGCCCTGGATTGCCCCTCTGGGCTGCACGGAGATCAAACAGCTGGAACTGAGCTCGGGATGCGTCCAACGCATCCCAAATCCTCCCCTCCACGTGGGAAGTGTCCAACTCATCCTCAACCGTCCCTGCCCTGTGGCTCCCGGAGCGCAGGCAGGGATTGGATGGCCGCGCTCCTCCGGCGCTCCTGGCACGGGAAAAGGGAGGAAAGGGAAGATTTTCAGGGATGGGAGAAGCCATTCCGGGCAGTTCTCAGCTCGGAATTGCGCCAGGGCAAATCCCTTGGGAAGGAACTCGGAGCAGGTCAATGGCCCGCGGTTTTTTGCTCTCCGTGACTCCAAAAGGTCTGTGTTGGATTTTGGAAGTCACAGCATCCCTGATTCCCAGAGCTGGCCGGGGAATCTGAGCCGCCCCATCCCCAGTCTTTTGCGGGATGCGTTTTGTGGGATCAAAACTCCAGCGGGATTATTTCACACAGAACCCTCTCCTCCCCACCGGGTTTAAACCTCAGTGCAGCCCAAGTTTTGGGCCCTCCCGAGGGAACAAAAGGGGTGAGAGGAGCCCCAAACACACCCTGAGCAGCCCTGGGCTGCACCGCCCGGCCCCAGCGGCCACGGGGATCCCACAGGGATCTTCTCCCTGCGGAAAACAGAGCTGGGGCAGAACTGCCAGGGAAAAAACCATCCCTGCCTTCCCCCAGAGACCAAACCCAGAGCATCACTTCTAGGCTGGCCCCAAATCCCAGCTGGGACGGGGAAGATGGGATCTGTGGCACAAATAGCATCACCTCGGGCTGGGCTTCACCTCCTGCAGCACCTGCCCTTTAATTAACATTTATTGGGTGGGAAATGGCAGCGCTCATTAAGGAAGAGAGAAGGGATTGCTAATTGTGTGACGCCACGGAGAAGGGTGGGGGCTCCCTCCTGGAGCAGGAAATTGGGAATTTGGGATGTGTGGGGAGTTCGCACCATGGGGCAGCTCTTTGAGCAAAGCCACCGGGAGATGGGAGCAACCCGGGGCTGGTTCTTCTGGAGCGGGGTTTACGCGCTGATCCAGGGAAAGGCACGGCTGCTCCGGCTCCGTGGAATTACACGGACGGGCGGGAAAATTGGGATATTCCTGCTGGCACTGGGAAAGGGGAGCCTCTGGGGAAAAGCAGCTCTTGGAAAAGGGAATTCCAGCTCTGGAGCGGGAGTTCAGTGCGGATTTCAGGACTGACTCATCCATCAATGATTTATAGGGAAAATTTCCCCTTCCCAGACACACTGGGGCTGGGATGGGCCGTGTGGGGCACAGGGTGGGGGGACAGGAGCTGTCACCCCTCAGGGCGCGGTGACAAATCCAAACCCAGCCCTGGGGGCAGCCCAGCAGCGCTTCATGGAGCTCCGGGGTTCCCCAACAACTAATTAATCCTCCCCTCATTAAACACCCCCTTGTCGTTTATCCACGCTCCTCGCGCTGTTTAGGAATTCGTTGTTAATAAAAGGCAGAGGGGAGGGGGAGCCGAGCAGGATCCAGCGGGGTCTCCCCCAGCTTCCAGCAGCTTCCCTGTCTGGATTTGTTTCCGTCTCTCCTTGCCTCCCCTGGGATAACGCCATCCCTCAATCTGCTCTGACACATTCCTTTCCTGAGGGCAATTTAAGCGGAGAATGATTCCCTGATTGCTCACTTTGCCTCCTCCTCTCTTATTCTGCAGGGCTGTTGGGTTTTGTTTTTTTTTTCGGAAGGATCATAAAATAACATGTTTAGCAATAATTGTGTGATGGGGATGTTGTGCTGCCATGGGAGTGCTGCTCCTCTCCTCTCCAGGCTCTGTTTGGGTCTGGGTTTCCCCCGTGCCAGGAGGGGCCGGGGCAGGACATGGAGGGGCTGCTGCCACCTGAGTGGGGTCACTGGGGACCTCCCTGTCCTAAGGAAAGGTCCCAAAGCGCAGGCAGGGCAGGGATAAAGATTTGGGGTCTGATCTGAGCTGTCTAACCCCGAGCACAGAATTATCCCACAATGGTTTCTATGGGAAGGGACCTGAAATCCCATCCAGAGCCACCCCCAGGGACCCCTCCCACTGTCCCCGGCTGCCTCAAACCCGTGCCAGCCTGGCCTCGGACGCTTCCAGGGGTTAAAAGCATCCAGACCCAAAGGAATTCCCAGCAGGAGCAGGGAGCTGTGCCCACGCTGGGGCAGACCCAGCACGTGCCCAAACTGAACGGGATTCCCGGAATTGCCGGAACCACGGAGCTCCCCAGGGCCGGCAGCCCCTGCTCACTCCAGCACCACCTCAATTCTGCTCAAGAGCCCCCGAGCGCTTCTCTTTAGCTGTAAATGTCTATGTATCAGATTATCCTCTGCAAGTGCAAATAAATTCCCTGTATTTCCCAAACCCACTCGATTCTGGCCTCGATAACGAGCAGGGGCACTCGGAGGCGATTCCCACATTCCCAAACAGGAATTACCTACAGGGCTGGGCTTCCCCTGTTCCCTTTTTTCAAAATTTTAACCTTGTACCTTTGTATCCCAAAAACACCCCCCTGCCACAGCCATGGTGGGGCTCCTTACGGGATCCATGCCACAGGAATCTGTGGATCAGGCTCAGGGGACTGAGAAGGTGTTTATGAAGGTGTTTATGGAGGTATTTATGAAGATATTTATGAGGATATTTATGAGGATATTTATGGCAGGCCCTGCTGTTCCTCGGCAAAATATTGATTTGTAAACAAAGGGACGTCCGTGTGACTGTTAAATCAGCCTGAGCCACTGCACAGGCTGGAATCCACAAAAAAAAAGTGGGTTTGTTTTTGATATTTCTGTGTCTGTTTTATTTGTAAACCCAAGGGAAAAGGGAAGAAAATGTCCACTGGAGGTGCTTTGTGCTCCTGGATCTGCAGAGCCTCATCCCAGACCCATCCACGGCTTCAGCACCAAGCAGGGAGGGATTATTTCGTTCCTTCGGCCAGGAGTGGTGTCCCCAGCTGGGACGGGAATGTGGGCACTGGGACAGCTCAGGCAGGGCCTCACAGCCTTTGGAGCATCCCAGATTTACCGGGGTCACCCTCGCTCCCCTCCCACCGCAGCCCTGGGCTGTTATCCCGGATTTATGGCTGGAATCTGTCGCACCCGGCGTGATTTCTGAGCTGGGGAGAGACCAGGAACGGCAGCAGCACCCCAGCACTTTGGAGCTGCTGAAATGGGGTTTGCCATTCGTTATCCCGGCGCTGAGGCCTCGGGAACCAGCGCAGGCAGCCCCGGCCTGGGGTTTTTTTAAGAAATACAACTTTCTCCTTTTATTGGTGGCTTGCTCTGTGTTTTATATCCTTTGCCTGAAATGAGAAAAACGAGGCTCCTCCACAGGCGCTAAACTTTACGCCCCCTCGCTCTCTCGTCCCTTATCTAAAGGCACCGGCTGCAGATTGCGCCGTAAAACCTGGGATAAGGGCAGGGAGGGGCCTGGGAGGCTGGGAGGCACCTCCCTCCCTCCCCTTCCACGGCAGCTTTTCCATCAATCCCCCACTGCCGGGAATGCCTTCCCTTAAAATCTGATGACAGGGCCCATGTTTTCCTTTGGAGCCTGGGGTGCAGTGGCACGGGAGGGTGGAGGGAGTGGGGAGCAGGGCTGGGGTTTGGGAAAAACAGCAGCCTCGGGCCTGATCCCGATCCACGGCACTGCTTTCCATGGCTCTGTTCCTTGGCTGGTGGGAATAATCCGGATCATAAACGTCTCCAGCGAACATCAGGCTGTTCATCGACCTCGATTTGTTCTCCAATCTACCTGCTCGCCCTGATTAAGGATTTTGTGCCCAGCAGTGCCAGGGTGGCAAGGCAACCACCCCATGGGCATTAATGGCACAGGAACCCCCTTTCCTGAGGAAATCATGGAGTTTTCTAGGTTGGAAAATGTCAGGAAATGAACCCACAAACACCAGAGGTTTATGTTCACAAAGGAGACAGAGGAGTCCTGGAACTTCTTCCATCAATAAAGGGAGAGGTCATGGGCATTTCCCATGGGGTCTCTCAACTTGGTAGAAGACTCAGCCTCTTTTTATCCCAATTTCCCGGCCTCTTTTCCCTCTCTCTTTCCCCGTTGGCTGAGGTACTCGAGGACTTCCTGGAATGCCTGACGCAGATCCCCCGGAATCTCCACCACCCCTAATGCGGAGCCCCTTAATACACACCCACCCCGTTCTTCTTTTCCTTATGTCCCTGTTCTTGTGACTTGGGTAAGCCAATCAGGGGAATTCCTATGGAAATCTTCCCGTTGTTTCTCTCAGTATCCATAAGGATTTTGTGCCCAGCGATGCCAGGGTGGCAAGGCAAGCACCCCATGGGCACTAATGGCACAGGAACCCCATTCCCTGGGGCAATCACCCACAGTTTGTTTGGAAAGACGCTCCCTTCTCATTGCTTTCAGAAAAGACCTTTGAGGCCGTGGAGTCCAGCTGTTAACCCAGCACTGCCAAGGCCGCCTCTCAGCCGTGACCCCAAGGGGGTCTGGGGCAGGGAGGAGGGAGCGGGAAGGGAGGGGAGGAAAGGCCTGGAGGGAGGACACGGAGTGGGATCAGCTCAGGGAGGAGCCCGCAGAGCCTGTCCCTGTCACCGGAGGGAAGCGTGGGAGGGCAGAGCTCACACCCGGCGCAGGTGCTCCGCAGTCTGTGCACAGCCAGGCGCGATCCCACCGCCTGCTGCACTGGGAAAACGCCTTTCCTTGATCCTGGGGGTCGTTTGGATGCAGAGAGAAGCTCGTTCCCTCAGCCGGAGCAGAAGCCGTGCAGGGGGAAGAGCTCCATGCCCAGCTCGGGATTCCTTCACCCATCCCGACCTTCCTGTGGTGCCACGTCCACCCCGGGAAGCATTCAGGGATCCTGGCACATTCCCGAAATCTGGACACATTCCCAGAATCTGTCTGGGCACAGATTAGCATTGCCACCTAGCGGGGTCCCCTCTGCCCATGCCACCAGAATGTCACCGTGGCACTGTGCCCGCCCTGGCACCGCTCCCGAGGGATGGGGTTTGCTTGACCGGGACAGAGCTGGGAATGCCATGTCCCCACTCAGCCCCGTGGATACTGCTGCTCGCCAGAGCCCGGAGCGAGCCCTCAGAGGGTTTTTGTTCTCTCCATCGCTCTTCACAAGTTGTTTTCCACACAAAAATCCCCCTTTTCCCCCTCCTCTGGGCGGAGAGGGAGCAGCAAAGGTCAGGCTTGGCCCCGGGCGCTGGAGCGGGGCAGAGCGCGCAGACACCTTCGCATTCCAGGGAAAAAAGGCACCACTGAGCGAAACTCGGGGCAGCGAGACACAAACTCCGCTCCCCAGGGCACCGCGGGCGCGGTTCAAAGGGTCCCTTCAGCCGCCCGGGCTCGGAGAACAAAGCCCTCATGCACCAGCGCGGGATCCTGGTGTGGACGAGGAGCTGAGGCTCAGAAAAAGGAGAAGAACCCGGCCAAGGGCACAAGGGACAAGGCCACATCTGGCCCCGACACAAACCCGCTCTGGCCCAACACCACCCCCAGCACCAAGGGCGTCCCGCGGGATGCAGGGGTTTGATACCAACATCTCCAGTCCCAGTGCTGGGTTCCAGAGGGAAGGGATTCCTGCCCCCCTCCCCACAATTTGGAGTGGATAAACAGCTTTTCTTCAGAGAGCCGGGAAAACAAAGCCTGGCCAGGCGCTGGGCACTGGAGGAAGCTGCAATAAATGTTTCAGCAACGCTGAGGAGGAGAGGCAGCGCAGGAGAACTCTCTGATCGCCATCCAGCTCCTCTAAATCATTCATGGCCCTCCCCGCCTGCTCCAGGAAGGCCCAATTATCCCCATTTTCTTCTAAACATTGAGATTCCCGGAACTTTCTGTTTCAAGGAGGGAAGGAGCAGGTGGTGTTAGCCCAGGTGGGGCCACGCCTGGCTCAGCTTGGAGAGGGCAGAGCTGAGGCTCCGGGGGCCCCAGACCTGCCTGGATCATCCTGGAGAAGGGTAAGGAGTGGAAAATCCCAGAACATCTTCCCCAGAGCCGGCTGTAACACACCAGCAACGTCAGCAGCATTCGGAATTGAAATTTTCCAAATGTGCATTTAATTCGGAATTAATGGGATGATTTTTTTCCCCCCCTTGTGATTATTGAAAGGGGAAAAAAATGATTATTAAACACAGCATTGTGTCTGAGCCCTGACAACGAGGTGGTAAATACCCATCCGGCACATGGCTGCTAATTCCCAATAAATATGTTTCTTTCAATAACCAGCTGGTTTTAATTTAACAAACAAAGAGCTGTCTGCTAAAATCGGAATTAATTGAGTGTTTAGAGACCTTGATGGAAAGCAGCAGTCGTGTCTCAGCCCCCACCCCTGGCCGGTGCAATGTCCTCCTCCTGGAGCAGTGGGAATGTGGAAATGGATGCTGGGAATGTTTGGTGGCATCCAAGTCCCTCATTTCTGGCTGCTCAGACCTCTGTGGGACCCCTGAAACCGGAGCTGGTGCCAGCGCTTCCTGCAATTCCCAAATCCAGCAAACCTCGGGAGAACCAGCAACGCACCGGGGGTGATTTACGGCCGCTCCTTCAGCCGAGGACCTCTCAGCGCTCCCTGAGCAATTCCCCGAGCAGCCCTCAGCTTTTCCAATCTGTTTCCCTGACACCGCCGGAGCAGCGGTGACATCCAGGCCCTGGAATGCCCTTCCCACGATCCCTGGAGATGCAGCTGGAATTCCCAGCCCCAGCAGCTCTCAGGGTGCTTTCCTGAGATTGAACCCAACTTTTCCAGGAGCGAGAGGCCAGCAGCCAGGCCCTGAAGTTCCAGTCTGGATGGCCCATGGATTGGGAAGAAGCAGCAGGAAGGACATTTGGCTTGGAAGTTTGGGAAGAGGAGAGGGAAAGCACAGGGAGCTGCAGGTTCCCAAGGAAAGGGACAGAAGAGATGCCCTAAAATCCTTTATCCGATGGTTTGGCTTCACCTCTGGAGCTAAATCAAGGAAGGGAAGGATGGGCTGAGTGTGGCCATCACCTCCAGGAGGAGCAGGGATTAAATGGGCATGGAAAAGCTCTCTCCAGACACCAGGAAAAGCTGTTTAATCAGGAAATTGCCTCTTGAGCAGCGCCAGACGCTGCTGCTTCCATGGAGATCCCAGCCTTTGCCAGAGGGCAGAGAAAAATCCCTCCCCATTAACCCCGGGAGCTCCACTGCTTCCTCCAAAGTTTGGGAAGGAGCCAGGAGACCCAACGGTTGGCACGGAGGCAGAGATGGGTCACGGACACCCCAAAAGGAGCCATGGGTGGGGTGGAAGCTCGGCGGCCTCCCCCAGAGCACCCCCAGAGCTCCCCAAAACCTCCCTGCTGGCTTTTGGTGCTTCCCTCCTGCTGGGAAGGGGCAGAGCCGGGGACGCCCTCGAGTGATGCCCTCAGGCGCTGGCCTCATGCGACTCCCTCACGTGACTCCCTCACGTGACTCCCTCACGCGACTCCCTCACGCGACACCTTCACGTGACACCCTCACGTGACTCCCTCACGCGACACCTTCACGTGACACCCTCACGTGACTCTCTCACATGACGCCCTCACATGATGCCCTCAGATGATGCCATCATGTGGCGCCTTCATATGCACTATCACCTGACACCCCCACGTGACACCCTCACGTGACACCCTCAGGCACTGCCCTCAGGCGACACCATCACGTGACTCCCTCATGTGTTGCCCCCACGTGCCACCCTCAGGTACCACCCTCATGTGCCTTCCTCACACACGCCCTCACGTGATCCCCTCAGTTGCCGCCCTCATGTGATGCCGTCACGCGACTCCCTCACGCGACTCCTTCACGCGACTCCCTCACGCGACTCCCTCACGTGACACCCTCACCCGACACCCTCACGCGACTCCCTCACATGACTCCCTCACGTGATGCTCTCACATGATGCTCTCACGACTCCCTCACGTGACACCCTCACATGACACCCTTACATGACACCATCACATGAAGCTCTCACATGACACCCCCACATGCCACCCTCAGGCACCGCCCTCACACGACGCCCTCACGTGACACCCTTATGTGCCTTCACCCGACACCCTCACGCGACTATCCCCTCAGGTGCCACCCTCACGTTACACCCTCGTGTGATGCCCTCATGTGCCTTCCTCACGCGCCACCCCCACGTGCCACCCTCAGGCTCCGCCCTCACACAACGCCCTCACGTGACCCCCTTATGTGCCTCCCTCACGTGACACCCTCACATAATCCCCTCAGGTGCCACCCTCACGTTACACCCTCGTGTGATGCCCTCATGTGCCTTCCTCACGCGCCACCCTCACGTGCCACCCTCAGGCACCGCCCTCATGCCTCCCTCACGCGCCTCCCTCACGNCTCACGTGACTCCCTCACGTGACGCTCTCACATGACACCCTTACATGACTCCCTCACATGATGCTCTCACATGACTCCCTCACGCGCCTCCCTCATGCGATCCCCTCACGTGCCACCCTCACTTGATCCCCTCACGCGCCTCCCTCATGTGATCCCCTCAGGCACCACCCTCACACGCCTCCCTCACGCGCCTCCCTCATGTGATCCCCTCAGGCACCACCCTCACACGCCTCCCTCACACGCCTCCCTCACGCGCCTCCCTCACACGCCTCCCTCATGCGATCCCCTCACGTGCCACCCTCAGGTGCCACCCTCAGGTGCCACCCTCAGGTCACAGCCTCGGGTGCCGCCCTCGGGCTGAGGTACCCGGACAGCGCCAATCGGCCTCAAAGTCCCCACGATGCCCCCTCCTCCCCGGCCCGCGGGGAACCAAATTTCCCCACTTAAAAATAAAACTAAAAACCTCAAAGTCCCATAACAGTTTTGTTTTAAAACCTGAGAAAAAGGAGGGGGAAACTACGGCGTTTCAGGGAAAAAAAAAATCCCGTTTCCACTGCATTTTATAGAGGTGTGTTGATCCCATCCGTGTCGGACAAAGCACCAACCAACTCCTCTCCCCAGGTATTTCTTGGAGGCTGGAAGCGCTCCCATCTGCCAGATTGGGCTGTTTGGCCCCAAAAATTTCCCATATCCACGGCAGAGTGAGCTTTGGAAAGCGGATATCTGGGAAAGGCCCCCAGATTTTAATTATCTCTCATTTCACAGCTGCACTCCATCCCCGCCACAGCTTCATAAACAGGTTGCATGAGCCGTGAACATATTTTGTTAATTTTCCTGGGGAAAATTGAGTTTTCACAAGCCCTTTTTGGCAGAAATGCTCATCAGGACAATTACAACAAATTGGGGAGAAATTGAAAACATCTGCACTGAAGAAAGACAGCTTTGGGACAGCAGGACAGCGGAGCTGGGCAAGCCCAAAATGTGATTTTTCAGCAGTGGGAGATGCCCCAAGTTGGGTTTTTTGTCCTCAGAATAAACATTGGATAAAGGTGCCTCCTAATGGGCTCATTTTAGATGGATTTAAGTGTATGGAAATCAGCTTTTCTTTCCATTTGGGTATACTGACAGTCGAGGAGCCAGGGAATTATTTAGAATAGGAAGGGAATAAAAAAAACTTTAAAAAGGGTAAAAATGCATTTCTATTAGAAATACCGCACTGAGGCAAAACTGAATTTAATTTCTATTTAATGTTGGACAGTGTCCTTGGGGAAAATAATTCTGTCATACTCCAAATTAGGAGCTTTTTCTATAAAACTTGAATTTTCTTTTTTTTTTTTCGCCAGGAGGACTTGGGGCTCCTTATGTGTGGATGCCACACAAACACCACGAGGCCTTCCCAGGCATTGGTCTGGGGTTTGTTATAATAAAATTAAATCCAAATAATTGCTTGGCCGCTCTGGAAGCTCTCACTCTGACCAGCTCAGCAGTTGCAGGAATGGTATTTCCACGAGTTTTCCCATGAGATTGAGGATATTTAAAAAAAAAAATCTCAATTCTACATCAAAACACGAAATACCTTGATAAAAAATGCTGGTTTGATGTGGTTCCCATGGGATTTCCTGCAGTTCCGGTGTCTGGCCCTGGTTCCCAGGTGCCGAAGGTCCCGTTGGCACCAGTTTGGGGTTGTGGCGTTTTGGGGTTCAGCGCAGCATCCCCCATCCCACATCCCAAATCCCTCATCCCACATCCCAAATCCCTCATCCCCCATCCCAAATCCCCCATCCCACATCCCAAATCCCCCATCCCACATCCCAAATCCCCCATCCC